>JARFJB010001466.1:2945000-3192500 GCA_036346205.1 Vesta saturnalis
ATATTTAGCATTTTCTGAAAATGTGGTAATAATTTTAAATTTTAAGTTCTCAACAAGTATTCACGTTTTCGTGGACTAAACCTTACACTTAGCATACTATTTGATTATGTATCATGACGCATTGAATAAAACACTGACTAACATATACACAGCGTTTATAAATCATGACTCAAAAATTTAAAGTTTTAACCGGATTAGTTTAAATAGAACACCCTGTATTTTATATCAACGTCAGATGTAAAATTTAATTACCTATCGAATACTGTAACACTGTCATATGTCTAACTCTCCTTGTTTTCAAGGAAAATGTACATTTTCAGAAAGCAAAATTTTTTAATCAAGTTTAACACTTAACAAATCGCCTATGGAAATTTGGCAACACATAATTATTGTTTCTAGCTATCAGTTATTCATAAAAGTCTGCAAATCGTTCTGTCTGTTCGTAAATCGTTCACTTTGTTTTGTAGTGGTAATTTGTGCTGTATTTAAAGCTTATTTGTTGAAAATGAGAGTTTATCCAAAAGAAGAACGGATTGACATGATCCTTATTATCGGCGAATGTAACCAAAACGCCTTACTGGCATCACGAGTTTACGCTCAAAGATTTCCCAACAGAAAACATCCAAACAAAGCTGTTATGGAAAGATGTTTGGCTCTATTTAAATGAACTGGAAGTGTACATTATGATAAATATTTGAACATAAAACCTGTGACAGAAAATGAAGAAACAGAATTAGCGGTAATTGCTTCTGTGATCGAAAATACACGTATGGGATAAAACCAAATTGCGCAGCGCATTAACATTAGCCAAGAAAAGGTCTCGAGAATTCTTAAAAAGCACAGTTATCTGATTATAAAATACAGCTCCACCAAAAACTTTCCGAAAATGACTTCAAAAATCGAGTTGAATTTTGTATGTGGGCGTTAGACAAAATGGCCGAAAATGAAAACTTTTTCAACTTTGTACTGTTTAGCGACGAATGCACATTTCATAACGATGGATTTCTTAATAGACGTAATTCTCCTTATTACGCTGATTCCAATCCGCATCATCTTAGAATCATTCATAATTAACACAGGTGGTCAATAAATGTGTGGGGCGGAATAATGCGTCAATATTTATTTGGGCCTTATTTTTTTAAGAACATTTAATGGTACATTTTTTAGCAAGAGACCTCCCAGTCCTGTTACAAGACATACACTTGAACATACGGGCAACAATGTGACTTCAACTGGACGGTGCCCCACACACTTCCGTCATGAGGGTCGAGATTTTTTAAATACAAATTATCAAAATCGTTAGATTGGGAGAAATGGATATCAGAATTGGCCTCCACGGTCCCCTGACTTGACTTTACCAGGTTTCTTCTTATGGGGATACGTAAAAACAACCGTTTACAAGATACCTCCAACCACACCAGAGAATATGAAGGAACGTACTAGGGAAGGATTTCAAAGCATAAGCCGGGAAATGTTAGCAAATGTTGCTAGAGGTTTCGAAAAGAGGGTATGCTTGTGTTTACAGACAGATGGTCGCCATTTTGAACACTTGCTATAAGAAATGTTTTTACAGTTTTTCCAACATTCTATTACTCTCATCATTATTTTAATTAGAAAGTAAATTTTAATATATCATTATTCAAATTTGTTTGCCTAAACCTGCTCTTTAATGCTAGCAATTCTGAGTTGTCAAATTTCCGACTTGTTAAGTGTTATATTTGTTTAACAGGTTAGGCGCCACCAATATAAAAAAAATTTGGTTGTGGCCACCGGGTTAAATGTAATTTTTTTCAATTAAAAATATCTTATTTAACTATCCGACTATAATTTTTCCCAAATATATAATCATTTTTGGAAAAAAAAAATAGAGTATGTGTTTAAATACATGCGGTCCACATGGATAAATAGTAGCCTTTGGCCACTTGTATTCTGATACATGTATATTCGTGTCAAATCGTGTTTGGGCACGATTGCATCATGCATTCACACCATGGTTTACTCAGTCGAAGTAGGTGTTCGAAAGAATATACATTTAATTTGTAATATTTATTGGGTCTTACATCGCGTTTGTGTAGTAGTGTAGCATTTTTTTTTTGATAAAATGTCTTATGAAAAACGGCAGGCAGCACTCATGAAATTATTGGTAGAAATTATTTTTTCTGAAGAAGATGAACCGTTTGAGGACAGTGAGTTTGAATACGAGCGTGAATCGTCGGAAGAGAGCAGAGAGTAGAGAAAATGCAATTACTAAAGATACGCCTTCAAATTCTGGTAAGTTTCAATCCTTTTGCCAATGTAACAAAAGAATTCATTCGTTTTTATTCATTATAGGAAAAATCGACCAAACAATAGACGAAGTTATTGGAAAGTATACATTACAGTCTGAGAGCGATTCGGCGACTGATTTAGAACAGGAAAATATGCCTTCGACTTCTGGTATGTTTATTTTAGCTCCTGATCGGCAAATAGACGATGACAACGAGTCAGAAGTGAATGATTCTGAATATTCAGCAGAAAGTTATGTCGATGAAGATAATCAAGAAGACAAACTTATTTGGGGTAACCCCCAGCGTTCTAAATTGAAAGACTTTCCGTTCCCAGAAGATATTTCAGGTGTAAGAGAAGATATATCAGCAAACTATGAAAATAAAAAAGAGGTAGACTTTTATAAAATATTTCTAACAGATGATTTAGTAGATCTCATAGTCACAGAAACAAACAGATACGCTCAAAGCCTTAAATCACAGGACAACAATTTACCACTTGATCGAATAAAAAGTTGGGTTGATATGAATCATAATGAAATAAAAATCTTTATTGCGACAATAATGTGGATGGGACTCGTTCGCCTGCCTCAGATACGCGACTACTGGTCTACAAATAATATATATAGTACCAAAATAAAGTCTATCATTTCGAGAAACCGGTTTGAAATATTACTTAGGACGTGGCATTTTTGTGATAATTCAAATCCTGCGCCAGGAGACCGGCTATATAAAATCACACCTATTAACGTTAGCCGAACGTTTTCAATATGCCTACGTACCATATGGAGATATTTCCACTGACGAGACATTAGTACCATTTCGAGGCCGACTAAGTTTTAAACAATATATACCAAATAAGCGCCAAAGATTTGCTATCAAGTTTTACAAGCTCTGTGTGAATGGAGGATATACCTACAAATTGTCAGTTTACTGTGGAAGGGACAGTATCGGTGACCAAAGTCTCTCAGGTGCTATTAAAATTGTTTTCAAGTTATCAGAAAATTTGCTTGATAAGGGAAGGACTATTTACACTGATAATTACTACAGCAGTATATCCTTAGCACGCGAGCTTCAGGAAAGAAAAACATATATTGGTAGGGACTTTGCGCTCCAGGAGGAAAAATAACCCAGCACATATAAAAGCTAAACTAAAAAAAACACCAAATTGTTAGTTCATAAAGTAATACGGACTGCACTATTCTCAAATGCAAAGATAAGAAGGATGTACTAGTGATATCGACTAACCACGACGCTTCAACGACCATTGTGAGAAGGAGAGGGAAAGAGGGAAACAGATTATAATAAATGTAAATCATTTATAGACCTTTCCGACCAAATGAAAGCTTACTCGACATGTCTCAGAAAGGGGGTTAAATGGTACAGTAAGCTAGCAGTAGAATTGCTTATTGGAACTGCTTTGATAAATGCCTATTATTTACATAAAAAAGTAACCAAGAAAAGAATGTCAATAACCAAATACAAAGAAATGGTAGTTTCACAGTTATTAGAAGAGATCTGCCCACAAACACCCGAACTTAGACACACCGAAAAAAATCATACCTTGGTACATGATGCCAAAAGAAGCAGATGCGTAGGATGCTACGAAAATCTCAAAAAAGATCATGATTGGCGCTACGCTCAATCTAAAGCCTCACAAACTCTAACCAAATGTACGAGTTGCGAAAAATATTATTGCTTGCTATGTTTCTCTTCAACCCACAAATCGGAAAAATATTAATATTTGGCAAGATGAATTATTTTTGTGTTCAATATATGTTGCTTTCAGAATAAATGTATTATTTAAAAATGACTGTCTTGTATCTTTAAGAGAATTACTTTTTTTTATGTAAACAGAAAAAGTTTGATAATAAAAAAAATTATATGAAAATATTTGTATATTTTTTCACCAAATTTACTAAAAAGTTATTGCCAAAACATATTTTTGGTCTCACGGGCCATGCTGTACAACTTCCCCATTTGAATATGTTGCACTGTTGTATCGTTTTAGACACAGCTAGCCGAAGAAAAAGTAAGTCGATGTATCAACTCGGATACAGGTAGCCCACTGGTATAAAAGTCTCTGTATGCGTATTGATACAAATGGCGCTTAAGGTGTTAAATAAACTTGCTTTCTGAAAGTGTGCATTTTCCATGAAAACCAGAGTTAGACATATGACAGTGTTATAGTATTCGATATGAAATTAAATTCTACATCTGCTGTTGACATAAAATACAGGATATTCTATTTAAATTAATCAGGTTATTACTATTTAAAACTTTAAATTTTTGAGTCATGATTTACAAACACTTTGTATATGTTAGTCTGTGTTTTATTCAGTGCGTCATGATACATAATCAAATAGTAAGCTAAGTGTAAAGTTTAGTTGACGAAAAAGTAAATACATTTTCAGAAAATGCTAAATATTTCAAAACATGTAAGCTTTTAAGTCGGGTAAACCTTACTAAAACTCATTCTTACTTTGATCACAGAAACTAAAAGTGCAATAATATATAGGCTGTTACAACTTGGATATGTTTCATACTTTTGGAACAGCCTGTACATTGCGAAAATAATTTTAAAATATACCGCCTGTAGGCTAATCTTCTGTGTCGAATAACGTGAATAACCCTATATATATATATATATATATATATATATATATATATATATATATATATATATATATATATATATAGGTGTCAATTTGAAAACTTGCCAGACCTCATATCTTCGAAACTGTAACGTGTAAGTAAAATTTCCCGAAAACGTGTCTAAATCATTGAGGAAGAACAGTATAACTTATAAAAATCTTCTGCAACTTATCCCTTAGGATCCCGGCACCCTACCCCTATTCTTTTTTAAATTGCACTATCCCATGTGTAAAAATGCTATTCACCAGTATCAAACAATATGTTAATTAATGGATTATTCTTTAAATAATACGACAAATAGTATCTGAGTCAATTTATTTAAGTTTGTTGTTTTAAATGTCAAAAACAGCTTATCTTTACAAATAAGTGGCAAAATGAACAGAAAAACTCAATAACCCATAGAGAATTATACATTCAAGTTAAAATTCACAGAATCTAAATTTAAATTTTGATTAATAAATAACGGTCCAATAATACATCTCCAAAATACCTACCCAGGAATGAATTTTTTCAGGATACTGCGTATTGTCCCTAATAAGATGAGGATTGTTATCACTCCAATAACAACAGTTTTATTTGATGACATGGCCGTTAAGGTAAAAGGTACATTCTTCGCTAAAGCAAATATTTTCTTGAGTAATATGGATCTTATAGGGATGAAAGTTGTGCATTTTCTACACTTTGCCAACAGATTTATGGCAAAACCCCGTTAATTTAGATATCTGACGAAGTCAGGAAGTGACCAGTGACCAAAACCTTCAATTTGAGCAGCTTCATGTAGAAGTCGAGATTGATTCCTTTTTCTGTTGATAATCCGGTTTGTTCAAATTTTAAAGCTAGGTGTAAAACATACTATTGACTTGCGTTTTTTCCAGCATGTAATGAATTAAGTGCTGTAGTAGTTTGTCGAGCACAACAGTTTTTAGAACCATAAATAAAAATAATTTAAGCACGTTTGGCGGTTGTGTAAACCATTTTGAATAATTAATAAGAGGTTTAAAGTATAACTGAATCACAATAAAAGGAATGACAGGTGTCAAGTTTTATTAAAAAGGCGCGTTTTTGATATCAAGCATTTGCAAAAAAAATATTACTGAGAATTTTACAAGCAAATGTCCAAACACAAGTTATCTGAAAGGCTCCTTTAATAAGAAATCCTCTGATAAATAAACAATATTTTGTGTTTGATGACTTACAAATCGTAGCGATTTGATTATGAGTAGCAATAAATACGAAAACGTACAAATAAAGTTACTTGCTTTTTTTAAAAGGGCTTTCCAAATATATGTAACACATGGGGTAATGCAATTTAGAAAAATAGGGGTGTGAGATGACTGGAACCTAAGGGGTGGGTTGCAGAAGTTTGGCCTTCGGGTCATAGTGTTTCCCCCTCCATGTTCTAGAAACGGATTCGAGGGACTTTACTTATCTGTTATAGTTTCGAAGGTATGAGGACCGGCAAGTTTTCAAATTAACTCACGATATATATATATATATATATATATATATATATATATATATATATATATATATATATATATATATATATATATATTAGTTCGTCCTAGTGGCCCGCTGATAACGATAGTTTAGCTATTGGTTTTTTTTTTATTTTTGTGTGGTACGTGGGTGTATTTTGTTTGTTGCAGGTGTTGTCACAGTCCCTGTGTTCAGATTTTTCAGATAAGTCGATTTAGCGTTAATGAAAAAAAAATCCGAATGCATAACATTCTATACCTACATATTTATATGTAGGTTGGAAGGTACAAAGGATTAGTAAAATGATAAGCTGTATAAGAAAATGAAAAAAGACAAAAGAAAAGAGTTAAAAAAATTTAAACGTAGAAAAAAAGGAAACCATTTGTAACAAAAAATTAACTGTTAAATGTAATAAATTATAATCGTCTACTATTTTTAATGTTAGTCCGTAATAGTTACTGATAACAGAGTGAGACCACGGAAAAAATTTAGTTTTAAAGTAAAAATAAAAAAAAAACTGTACCGAAATCAAATTAGTAATTAGATCAATTTTCAGTTTAGCTGTTAAGCTAATTTGGTTGTTTTAGCTATCGTCCATCACATTTTTTATATATGAAACCTAAAAATTTGATTAAAATTCAGTAACATGCTTTATCGTTCAAATAAAAGTAAAAAATTATGATATT
Organism: Vesta saturnalis; assembly: GCA_036346205.1. Lineage (NCBI taxonomy): Eukaryota > Metazoa > Arthropoda > Insecta > Coleoptera > Lampyridae > Vesta > Vesta saturnalis. The sequence continues at coordinate 2,952,085 of JARFJB010001466.1, forward strand.
TTAAAACAAGTATAATCAGTTTTACTTGCATTTCTACGTGAATTGGAAATGGTTAATTGGATTACAAGAAATAATTTAAAAAATGTACGAGAATTACTGAACAAGATTAAATAATAAATGACTTCGTCTCTTACAAAATTAACTTCATTTACATCAAGTTCTTGTTCCTGCCATCTACTAACTATATTTTCAACCAGCTTCATTTGTTAAGATCTCGCGGATCTTGTAATTTCAACGAGACTGCTCGTTTCACGTCAAGTTACCGTCACCAGTACTTGACACGCCGTCACTTTAATCAACTCTAAATTTAATTTTCGGTACGTCATCATCATGACGACCTTCTTCTCCCTTCTAAAATGTCGTTTTGTAATTTAAACCTCTACTAAACAGTTTAACCCTTTTACATGAAAATGCATGTGTATATATATCTTCGTCTGTTTTAATATCGTTAAATAAATTGCGCGTGTTTCTAGCCTCTTGAGAATTTTAAATCAAATACCTTAAATTACAATATCACTACTGATGAAATTGGTTTACATTAAGATAATTAAACTTTAGTTCATGTGAGTAGACAATATAAATTAAGTGTATATAGTAAAACACGAACAAGTATTCAATTTCATCAAGGATTTAAAAATTGAGATTTGCAATTAGTAATTTCTAAATATATTTTATAATTGTTTCTACTTTTCATATATCCAGTATAATTGCACTTTCAATCCTTTTTAAAGATAAGAAAATTGATACAGAAGGATCATTTAATGATACCTATAGTTACATCATTCTTTATTGCATATTATGTTTGTGTGTAAATTTGACAGTTACCAAATAATTTGGCAATTTACCAAGAATGGTTAATTATGCATAAAAATGAGACCAAAGGTGTTTTATTTATTTTTCAAGTGCATGAAATTTCCTTTAATTGTGTTATCATCTAGCCAAATCGAAATTGAAGCTTATATTTCCTTTGAATTGTAATCCTATTATAGTAATCATCAGGTAAATTATTTTGAGCAACTTAATAGATAACAAAATGGCATAGCAACACACACTGTGGAACAACCAAATGCAGTAAGTTCTTTTTCTTTTCTGTGTATACCTTCGTACGTGCCTTTAACTGTCATGATGAGATCTAGTATCATGTTCTTGGAAACCGGATCCGCGCGTTAATAAACGATTAATTATAGTTTTACACTTTGCCTGAAGAAAAACCTTAGTTTTAACCTTCGCAGTACCACAAGAGCCATTGGGCCCCCTTCCGATATTTACATTTAAATTATTGGAAAATTCAAATGCAGGGTACTGTTTATATTTTATGACTTTAGTTGTATTGGTGCTTGATAGTAGTATAATATCTTATTTCTCTCAAAAGTTATTTATTTTTGCAAAATTAATAAAACAGCACCATTTACCGGACGAGTCCCACAGATCCGTATAGAAAATAGCACGCATGACCGAACTTCTAGTATTTTCAATTTGAAACTTACGTATTTGAACATATACGTTTCTCTATTAGTGTTGGTAGAACCTTTTGTCCATATTATTGAAGCCGTAATTTAGTTATACAGTGGTGATGCTGGCTGTGACTATTGTGTGTGTTACTGCAAAAATTATTTGTAATCAACGCTAGAAAGCGACCCTTGGCTGAGACAGAATTGCAGCAACTAGCAGAAAATTATGACGATGGCGAGCGTGAACGATGACGATTCCGAGTACGAGAGGTCAGATGACGACGGACAGCTTGATGAAGTCGAAAAAGTGTTGTATTACAATGATTCTGAATCCGATTGAGACGAGCTGGTGGAGATTCCCATAATAATTGATCTAAGTAATTAAGTAAACTATGTTTCCAAGAATAACCGGGAGTAATCGGGTTCCCAACCTGTAAATTTGTCACAAGGACGAGCAAAAAAGAAGAATGTGTTCTCGAAGATTGACAAGATACGCAAAAAGCGAAATAAACTTCGGTCCAGTCTTCATTTTTTCTATTTTTTAGAAAAAAAAAAGAAAAAATACAAGAAATTTGCAAATGGTCAAATAAAGAAGGTAAAATTGTTTATGGCACAAATTGGAAAATGGTGTTCAGAAATGACGACGTGAAAATGTTATAGTGTATAGAAGATGGTAGAAAAGTGTTTAGGGTATGATGAGTAGAAATCGGTTCCAACGAATATTACGAATACTCAGATTTGATGACGCAAGTGCTCGTCGTACACAACGTACTGGGGATAAACGTGCACCAATTCGAGCATGCTTTGCAACGTGGAATGGATGTCTACAGGACGCTTTTATACCAGGTTGGTGTATGACTGTAGATGAACAGTTGGTAACCTACAGACGCTGCTGTCCTTTTAAACAGTACATTCCCTTAAAACCAGAAAAGTACGGAATCAAAATTTGGACAATTTGTAATAGCAGTACATCCTATGTTTGGAAAATAGAAATTATATGCCGGTAAAAAACCAGAAAAACTCGTACCGTTTACAATAACTTCAAAACTCATGTTAGTAACGAACATTCACTTGTTATTTGTAAAAATGTTATTCCAACTAATAAATGTAATAGATTAACCACTGCACATTTTACAGTATACATTTTAATACAATGTGACACAAAACTATAGCAGGGTCTATTGGACCCTGCTGGTACTTCTCGTATATACAAATTGATGGTACTCTAAGGGTTAAGTTAAATTTTGGAAGAGCTTCTAACATTGCATTAATAGAGCAATTTTAACAGAACATTAATTAGTTTCGCCTTGCTTATGTTCTGATTAGATACATTTTAATTTGATTTATTTATAAACCATTTATGATATACATTGCATATTACAATCTAATATGGTATATCATAAGAAATATAGTGCAGTACATTTTAGTTACAACAATGACGGCTAGAAGAGGCCCTGGCACTTGAAGATGACATCAGTAGAACACCAGATAAAAACATCGTATGCATTGTAGAATACCAATGCAATATAAATGTCACTCTAACATCAGAAGGGTTTTGTGTAGTATGTCGCGGCAATGGTCGTAATAGAATTCCTTCCTTAACCTGAGCACAAGCCTTGTATCGAGGTCTAAGTGTTATTCTTGTAAATAGCGGACTTGTCCATATCACCGCTGCTAATTCCGGAGGAGACCCTCCAACAACTTTCTAATCGCACTGGTATTGCAGATATAGTCAAAGTTTTGCTAACTACTCAGGAATATGCCTTTATGTCACATACGCCCGTGAAACTGTTACGTGGGTAATTTGGTTTTGCGTATTTTAGTCCACATTCACATTTTTTTAGTAAATCTTGTGCAGATGCATATTAATTTTACCTTAAGTAAAACCTTATGTTATGCCATTGACCCTTTTTTATCATTGTGTTATCTAATTAAAGTGTAATCTTCTATTTTGAATAAATAATAGGTAAATAATTATTTTACTCATCGTTGTATACCTGTATTTAGTTATTTCTACATAGAAATTAACTTATTGACATACTTATATAAATTTGCAACATCTAGCTGTAGAATTCGAACCTAATTTGATAACAGATAGTCCTTTTCAAAATATGGTAAATTAAAAAACACGTGCTATGTTTAATTTTTAATTCAAATTAATTGGAATATAATCCAGGGCACTGATTATATTGAATAAGTTTAGTATATATTCCTTTTGCGTCGAGCTTGTTTCGGAAATAACTTTTTATATGCAATTTGGTAAGTAAATTTCACATTCAATTCACTCAAGGTTACTTACCGTAACTATTAATTTCATTATCTACACACCACCAATATACCTTTAGCTATCATATCCGTTTGAGTACATCAAAACAGGTTAGTCTACAGTTACATTCATTGGTTTTCGAAGCAATCAATTTATGATAACTAATTATAACGCACCAATCTACTACCTATTTGCACAAGTAAAAATTGTGTAGCTATTATATTGCACATAGTTATTTCAGTTGAACTATTTGACCAAAGATCAGTTGCACCTTAGCTAAACTATTAAAATTTGGTTAAATATAAATTCTTACAAAATTCATTTATACGTTCTATCTTTACATATGTGTTTACTTTTATTGCATTTACATGTTTGTTTAAGATAAAATTACTAACATTTTAGTACATAGCACACAAACCTTTGAGTTCAAAAGTCTACTTAATTTTATTTACAATTATTGCATTAAATAAACAATAACGTTTACAAATAATAATTTACTTTGATGTGTTATTGCTTTCTGTAGAACTAAAATTTCTGTAATCTATTTTGATGTCTCGTTTTCTAAATCAACAAGTAATGTACGTGGTTTACATTAATTTGTGTGTTAATGAGTAAAACAATAATTTAGGCAACTTAAATTTGGATTCCTTTTTTTATATGCTTATTCAATAAACAAATTTTGAATTATTGGATATTTATTTTCTTGTTTTTATTTATCTGTTCCTTCACATATCTGCTAATTGAACTTTGCTCTTTCAGCTCCCTTCTCTGTTCGCTACCTTTTTGAATTTTTAGGGTAGCCTTTCAGAAAATTCATGGCGCCCTATTATGCTTACCGACACTAATACTAATCCAGTGCAAATAATAAGTCTTCTGGTCACACATTCAACTAATTATTTCGCTAGCTGCTAGGTTACACTTGCTAGGTTGTGCTGGTGTAAAGCCTACCAGTCACAATCGTTCTACGGTATTGTAAAAGAGCCATCGATGACAAAAAATAATAACTTCTAGGCAAACTATGACTAAGAAATAATCATAACCAACGAGCACACTTGGTTGGTGTATCAAAAGGAACTGCTTATGGTTACATTGAACGAATTGCTGCTGATAACAATTTGTCTCACGTAAACGTAGATGGGACTTGTTTTAAAATTGAGGAATACACAAACTAAGGATTGTAACGTAGCACAAGTTTGGGCCGACAAGCTCAGGGAAAGGGGTGGGTTTTAAATAACCAAAATTACAGTAGTACCAAAAATAACAAAGAGTTCAGGGCGCCACGTAGTTAATCTAAATTGGAGTAACTACGAACCTCCGAAAGACGGCCATTGCAATTTAATAAGAAGTTTCCAATCAATTTATTAATGATTATTCAAACAATCCAATTATTCACAATAATTTCTAACATGTAAAGCCTGACTTTTATTCTCACAGATTATAGCAATAAAAATAAAATAGTAGATAAACATGCACACACTCACACATATTTACATGTTCGATAGACTTCTTAATTACTTAAATTCCTAAACCTGGAGTCTACTAATTAATTAAGTTTTATGTCGTCCGTGTGAAACATTTATTAATTTATACAAGGTGCCTTAAAATTAAGGATCAATAATTACAATCTTTAAACGGTAGAAACTTATTTAACTTAAATACGACAACCTGTATTTTATGGCAACAACAGATGTAAAATTTAATTGTCTATCGAATAGTATTACCTATTCCTATGGCTAACTTCATATTTTCAAGTAAAATGCACATTTTGTTTGTGGAAAGTGAATTCAAAAAATTTATAATTGAAGGCGTTTTGACAAACACAATTAATTGAAGCAGTGATCAAGTTCTACAACCTAATCTAAATTATTATGCAGGTAATAGTAGTTTAGTAATTTAAAATAAGAGAATGGTAGTACATAAAAATCACTTAATCAAACGTTCAAAATGACGACCGTCTGTCTCTAAACATAAGCTTATTCTCTTTTTAATATTTTCCGCAACATTTTCCAACATACGTGGGCTTACAGTTTGGAAAGCTTCTTTTATGAGCTGTTTTAGATCATCTGGTTTTGTTGGACGTGTGTTATAAACCATTCATTTTACGTATCCTCATAAAAAATCCATTGCCGTTAAGTGGGGTGACCTTGGGGGCCAATGTTGTTATCCATTTCTTCCAATCCATCGATTTTGGAAATGGGTGATTTAAATATTCTCGGACCCCGCGATGAAAATGTGCGAGAGCTACGTCCATTTGAAGCTATATCGTTCTTCTTATGTCTAAGGGAATGTCTTGTAATAAGGTTGGAAACCGATTTCTTAAGAATTGTAAAAACAACATTCCATTTAAATGTTCTTTGAGAAAATAAGGACCAATTAAATGTTGATCCATTATTACGCCCCACACATTCACTGACCGTCTGTGTTGATTATGAATAATCCTAAACTGATGCGGATTGGAATCAGAATAGTTAAGTCTGTTAACGGTGCCGTTGTTATGAAATGTACATTCATCAGTAAACAGAACAGAATTAAAAAAGTTTTCATTTTCTGCCACTTTATCTAATACCCACATACAAAAATCAACTCATTTCCCATAATCGTTTTCAGAGAGTTCTTGATGAAGCTGGATTTTATAAGGATGATAAATTGATTTAACAGTCTTTCGAATGCTGCTTTATTTGGATGATTTCTGTTGGAAAATCTCTCAGCGTAAATTCGTGATGCCATAAGGCAGCTTTGCAGAGATTCTCCGAGAATAAAAATCATGTCGATGAGTTCTTCTTTCGGATAAAGTAGCAGTCTTAAAAATAGACTAATAATACAAATATCAAAAAATACTGCTACAATTAAAGACTTTTGTAAATACCTGACAACCGCTGTCAGTCAATAGTAATAAATTACAAATTTCTTGAACTCTGTTTGCACAAACAAAATGTGCATTTTACTTGAAAATATGAAGAGATAGCCATAGGAATATGTAATACCATTCGAAAGGACAATTAAATTTTACATCTGCTGTTGCCATAAAATACAGGTTGTCCTATTTAAATTAAATAAGTTACTATCATTCAAAGATTGTAACTATTGACCCTTAATTTTAAAACACCTTGTATAAGTTAGTAAATGTTTCACACGGGTGGCATAAAACTTGATCAATTAGTAGACCCCAGTCTTAATTTGGTTGAAAATAAAAAAATACAAGGTGAAAAATTAAGCATTAAATTTGTTACTACATTTTCACAAAATATAAAATATTTCAAGAACCATAAGGTTTGGGTAGGTTAAGCCTTAACAAAACTCGCATTTATTTTCATTATAGAAACTGAAAATAAAATAATACACAGGATGTTCCATTTCAAAAATATCAACTTTGATGCTTTTCCTGTTTTGGCACACCCTGTACAATATGAAAATAATTTTAAAATATAGCGCCAATACGTCTCTATCCATTCATAAAGCAAAACTTTTTTAAAATGATAGTACTTTAGCTATAATACTTCGTGTCGAATAGCGTGAATAACCCTGTATATATATATATATATATATATATATATATATATATATATATATATATATATATATATATATATATATATATATATATATATATATATATATATATATATATATATATATATATATATATATATATATATATATATATATATATATATGCGCATTGTTATCCTAGGAAGAATGCCTAGCAAATATCTCCAAAATAAGATACATAATGCTATCAGTCTATGTATACGACATTCTATCTGTCACATTGAGTTATGCAAGGTAGGAATATGTTTCCGCGCAGCTTTATTTTATGATTAGCGGCGTTAGCGACTCCTAATGCCGCATAGTATACACATGTAGCAAACATAATGGATGGTCTTATCAGCCTAGGACTTCACATGTAAAAAGTACTCTAAGTGGCAGATGTTGTAAAACTAAATAAGAGCTGCATGGAAGAAAGTGGAACAGCTATCAAATTTTCGAGAAGAGAGGACATTAGTTTGACCACAGAAAATTAGCGGAGTAAAACCAACATAATACATAAAACACAAAAACCGAATACAAGCATTACAATACTACGGGAATAAAAGAGTGTGGTATATAATTATTCTAAAACCACACTTGACGATGCGGCAGAAACCGTTGTGGATAATGGTGTCAACTACGCCATTGCATAAAGGAATCCCAGTTGAGGCCAAAGTTACAAACATGCACAACGACACAGCAAGTTTGGAGAACCACAAAATTTCCAAAGACAATATCACCTAGTCCAAGGTAGTCGTGGACAGCAAAGAGTACGACGTAAAAATATAAACTCGGAAGACAATATAAAGAAATAAGCAAAGAAATCCATATCCAACTAATCCCTAGAGAAAAATCTTCAAAGTGGCCAAAGTTCCATAGACTACCCAAAATCTATCAAGAGTAACATTAAGCATTAATCCCGATAGTCAGCTCAATTGGATCATCTTTACCACAACTGACAAAATACTTCGGCAAGGGGTTACAACCGATGGTAGAAAACAAACAAATTACACCCTCGTACCACACAAAATTAAAAAACACCGAACGCTTTTCGATAGCTACGCGATCATCATCAGCGGTCGACTAGGACAACGACACTATAACTAGTCGACGGCTGATGATGATAGCGTAGCTATCGAACGCGTTAGGTGTTTTTTAATTTTGTGTGGTACGTGGGTTGTTTGTTACAAATCCTGCCACAGTTCCAGTGTTCCAGATTTTTCAAGATGGTATAAAAATCAAAGTGATTCGTCAAGGATTCAAACCACGTTCTGCAAATAAAAAAAAATAGGGCCGGGGAAAGCTACATACTATGCGGATTAAATGTGTCTCATTGCTCAGTGTAATAGTCAGAGAAGTAGTAAACATACTGAAACAGAAATATCAACTATCAATCTATAGCATTAGTCTCATGGAACACTTCCTGAAGAACACCTACTTCAATTACATAACCAATTACCATTTCTAGATGTATTAGTGCAAAAGTGGAAGTTTGGGACATACGGTATACAGAAAAGCAACACATACCTAAATCCACATTCCCATCACCATCCGGCAGATTTGCACTCGTCACCAGATCTAGACGACTCACAGACCAACACAACATAGCAGCAGAAATGGGCAAACTCACTTTGGCACTATAATCAAATGGATAGTTGGAAAACTACATAAAGAGAGCTTTAAAACCACAAAAGCCAAAAGAGGAATATAACAAGCAAGAACACAAGGAAACACTGCTACCACATATAAAATGCAGTACAGATAAAATAAGCAGAATACTTAAGAAACAAAGATCAAAACCATATTTACCACTTACATAAAGATCAGTACAGTCCTTACGAATTCTATAACTAAACAAAATTTAGAAGTCCAAAGAATTTATGAAATTCTATACAAGGGCTGTGAGCTAACCTACATAGGTCAAAGTGACAGAAAAATCACCGGCATGCGATGAGAACATATATAAGTAATACAGAAAAACACGGCTACTTCATCATTAGCGCAACATATACACGCTACACACGATAGATTTTGAACAAACCAAGCAGATATCACCTGGCTTGAGAGAGGCCATCGAGATAACTATTTCCAACTTATAACTTATTTCCACAGCATTTTCTGCTTTGTTGTAAGAAATCGGGAATTTCGTCGAGCAGATAGTTTTTTCATGCTCAAATCTTTGCGCACAATCTTATTGTAAGTTTGAACTTTCCAGCTTCGTTTGCAACTATTGGAATTTTCATTTGTCGATCGTCTGCAAATTTTCAAGAAGTCCTCTGGTTTCCTCAGTTCTTGCCTCAACCGGTCTTCCTAATCTTGGGTCGCCCTAAATCGAATCTCGACCCCATAGAAATTGTTTTCGACCAATATTTCACTTAAAAATAAGATGGATCGGTATTTCTCTACACCTGCGTCAATTCCCTCTTTAGTCAGAGACTGTACACTGTACAGAATTACGTGAAAGTATGTTGTTAGTAGTTATTTGACAGCCAAGAAATTTGGTTGTGTGACGTCATTTTCATGGTTAGGTAGTTTATATAAACATACACTCTCGTAATTTTTTGCATTTGTTATCAATTTTCCGTTTACTATCCTAAACCCACTAATAATTCAGTCCACACTTTATAGTTATAGTGTTATAGTGTTTTTAACTCTCGCTTTATTGGCATACTCGCGTGCACCACTTCTGCTTTTTTAATTGCAGAAATAACTATTTTTGCATGTTTTTTATTTGGAAGCTAAAGGCCAATCGGACAATCTTTAAAGTAAACCTTGATAATGTGTAAGTCATATTTGTGAATATTAAGTTGTAAAGCGCACTTCTACCAACCCTCGATATATACGTGATATTAAAAATTTTAAATCAAGCAAGTTAGGGTATAAATGACCACAAATACTACAAATTTAAGAAATAAACGTTAAAATTTAAAACGTAAAACGAGGTAAAAAGGATCATTAAGAGATTAAAAGCAGGTATCGTATCTTATTTTTCATCTGCAAGAACCTTGATTTTGTTAAAGGAAGTGTTTAATCAATGTCGGCGTTAAGTAATTCTTATCATTTGTCTTGCCTCGATTAAAATAAATGTGAATATATTAAAAAATCACTTTTAAATGAAGTGTGTTAAAACAAAGATATTTTACAAATAAGTTATAGTGTGTAAGACAGAAGGTAGTCGGCAGGTAAAAGAAAGCTTAATCGATTTTAAAAGTGTTCGATGAGCACTAATGATTAGTTTACATCGGAGTTTAAACGAAAAAGCCTATTAGGCGTGCTTTTTTTTTGTTCCGCTGGCAAAACCCCTTTAAAAAAAACTTAATGTTAAAAAGTTTAGGAAACAAAACAGGTGTCGAATGAACATCTGTCGAAAATTGATTTATTAAGATCTTGAGTGATTAATATTATAAAGTCATTAATCATTAATCGAACATGATCAAAATTAAATTATCGAGGAAGGCTTTTAAAACAAATAGTAGAGAGGTGTTATTAAAACTAACAAAAGATATACAATAAATTTGTACTCAAATAAAACTTCCCTCCTGTTATAGATCATGACAGATTATGAACATTATCTTGAATGATGGTAGTATTTTAGTCAACGTCTGTATGTGGCTTTTAGTTGTATTTTAAATGTCATTTGTACGGTACACAGTTTGCTTGTTAATTAATCATACTAAATCGTACACACATAACGCAAAGTTGAATATTGTATCAAAATTTGCATTTTTCCAAATCGTTTTTATGAATATAGGAAATTGTTAGTACAAAGAAAAGTTTCTTTACGTTTGCGTGACATTTAACTATACGTACATAATCTTTTAAGATTTATTTTATGGGTAGCAATTTTGAAATCAACTCTAAACAAAGTTCACCTGCCATCTTTAATATAAACGTTCATCTGCGTTTTAATTCGCTTTCGTAATTAAGGATTAACTTTATTTGCAGTCTCACTAATTAAACAGCATGACTCGTTTACACGGTCATCGTTTTACTAAATGATAACTATTTCTTTGGATAGTTTTAGTGTCCAAGTTAAATGTTAACGAGATGATATTCTAAATTTATGTTAATGAAATTGCTTTAATAGATGTTATTTATTCTTTAATCTGATTTTTAACAGATGTGTGAAAAGGAACAACTAAATAAAAAGAATTATTAAAACCGTAATGTCAAAATTCGTAAAGAATTAATTTTCATGTATCACTGTCTCTGAAACAAGGATTATTGATATCCTGATAATTGCTTATTACGTTAAAATTCTGTACATTTACAACATATGTAACACGTAAACTATCTATGTATGTCTACCCACGAGACTGAAAGGCGACCAGTTATACTCTGTTCTATCATTAGAGCGGGCAACTGAAATCTGGGAAGAGCGTAATAGCACTGTCAAAAGAACAAAAAGTTACAACCGTATCTTCACTTTTCAAAACTGTAGGTTATACTTTTAAAGTGCCCTAAAAATAGTACCGTAAACACGGACTACTTGAGCCCTGGAGGTTAACTTGAGCCCAAAACAGAAAAAAAGATGTTTGATTCTCTGCATACTATCAACACCAGTATAACGACGTAGTTCAGTGCCTCACTAGTAGGCGACAGCACTAGACAGACCCTAGTGTGAGTCTAGATGGTTTGGAAAGTTACCGCAAGTCGCAGTACTGGATAGCCTGAAACTGGAGGTAAGTGCATTATGAAAATGTAAACTTTCACCATTAACACTCGTAATAAAATACTTATCTTTTTTGTGGTTTTTTAATGGTGTACTTTAAATTATACAATCTAAACGTTTCAATAACACTTACAGTTATCTTCGTCAGTAGTAATGTTTGTTAAAAATTGTTAAAGACCAAACAATTTTGTCAAATTTGAAAAATTAATTTTAATTTTTCAAATTTGACAAAATTGTTTACAACATCTTTAACAATTTTTAACAAACATTACCACCGACGAAGATAACTGTAAGTGTTATCGAAACGTTTAGATTGTATAATTTAAAGTACACCATTAAAAAACCCCAAAAAAGATAAGTATTTTATTATTTCATATTTAGATTATCATAAAAGCCAATTGAGGACTGTTCATTAAATAATTCATTAATTGTAAAATTTGTGGTTAAGTACAACTGGTACACATTATATGCAAACTCGAGTTACTTGAACCCATCGGCTCACGTAACCCGTAACCACATTTCTTGCTGTTTAGTGTATACAGAGGTTTACCGACAACAGTTATGTCACTATTTAAATGTTTACGTTTTAAGTTTATTATATTTTTATGTTTTAAAAATATACATTAATTTACATTTACAGTTAATGAAGACTTCATATAATGGAGCTACACGCACAAATATACTTACTAAGTACCTACCAACCTATTTTTGCTTGTTAGAATAGCATTTTAGGTTCCCTACTGGAAATCCTAATTTTGTGTTTTTATTTCAGGATTATCTGACGCAATGCCTTATAAATATAAATATCACTCCCGAAAAGTTGGAAGAATGCCTGGAAGCTATAAGGAGCAGGAGGATGACCCAGAGAGAAGCGGAGACTTTTTATAAAATTAGCAGAGCCACTATCAAGAGGAATCCGGGCACCCGACAGTTTTTACAGATGAAGAGGAGCTTACGTTTGCTAGCTACTTTAACAAAGTGTGTGAGTTTGGGTTTCCTTGTGACAAACTTGATTTTAGATTTGACATAAAAGCTTACATATGTCGACAGGGACGTACCGTTGCTTTGTTTAATAACAATTTGCCTGGTAGGGATTGGGTTAAGTCCTTCCTAGATAGGCACCCCAATCTCTCAGTTCGATTTGCAGGTCATCACTGAATACATTCAAAATGTGGGGAAACTGCTCAAAGATACACCCGCTGAAAACGTCCACAATTCCGACGAAACGAATATGAGTGATGACCCGGGTAGGAAAAAATAATTTGCCGAAGGAGTACGAAATACCCGGAGCGTATTACGAACACAACAAAATCCAGCATAAATGTAATGTTTTGTGGCAATGCAACCAGACAGTCTGTTCCCCCTTATATCATACATAAGTCTGAAAATCTGTAGACAACTTGCACCTGGGGCTAGATATAACCGCAATAAGCATGGTTGGAAAGATTTGATAATTTTTGAGGACTGCTTCCAATTCTTAAGAAACAAGAAGGGAAAAAGGTTGTTATTGGAGACAATCTTATCTCACACCTCAGCATCAATGTTATTCAGCTCTGTGAAGAAAGCAATGTGCATTTTGTTTGTCTTCCACTTAATTCATCCCACCTCACTCAACCACTGGATGTGGCGTATTTTAGGCATCTCAAAATGAAGTGGAAGGGGGTTCTTGGCCGATGGAAGCAATCAAATGCAGGTAAAAGAATCGGTGTGCTCCAAATGATCAGTTCCCAGTGCAGTTGCGAACTGTTTTAGAAGATATTGTTCCAAACATGGAAACCAACCTAAAGGCAGGTTTAAAAAAGCTGGATTAGTGCCTATTGAACAAAATCAGATCATAAACTGTTTGCGAAATCAAGACAAATACAAAACAAATGCAGACTTGTCTATGATTGGGGATACATTGCTTCAACGTCTTCAAGATAAGCGTTTGTTACACCTCGCACTATTAAAAAGAAAAAACTCCAAGTGTTACCTGGACAGAGTGTAAGTGTGTCTGATTTCTGCTCTACTAGCAATACCAGTACCTACGTGGAAAACAAGGAACACCAGGAAAAGGTTCAAAAAAGAAGGCGTCTTCAAAAACAACCAAGACCACCATGCGAAAAAGACAAAACATTGGAAGACTCCACATCAGAAGAAGATGTCGCATTCCGTTTAAGATTAGGAGGCGATAATGACCTAAACATTTACAGCAGTGATGAGGAACATGTAGGGCACTTGTCTATAACTTTTGGCCAAATCAAAGCCAAATCAGCACCAACACGGGGAGTCTTCCTCGCTACAGAAGCACAAAGTGTTAGAGTCGACTGCATAGAGCCTACTCGTAAAGCTTGGAGGTGGCTCAAAAAAAAAGGATGTCTTGTATAAATTTGAAGATGTGGTAATGAAAATAGAACCCTAAAAACTAATAAAAAGAGGTTTGTTTTCCTTTACCCGACTCTAAACTTTGTTATATGCCTAACTGCTTATGTTTGTACAATGTCTAAAGTGTTGTTCAAAATTAATGTTCAAAATTAATATTTATCATTAAAGTAAACATTTGAAAGTTCGCTGGGTGTTCAGAAATTATGTTATTCTAATAACCATCAACCTACGTGGTCCCAAATTGCCTTCAAATGGTAGTATCTATGGGAAGTACAGTCTAGGTTCAAGTAACCCAACCTTAAAAATCTGTTGTCCCCATTATTACAAAATACTGTTAAAATTTTTAAAATCTGGGTTCAAATTGCCAGCGTACATTAAAAAACAAATTTCATAAGACCTGTCTTGAAGGACGAATTCAAGTTTAAAAAAACGAGTTTTTTAAAGAGTGAGTGCTTCATGGTTCTCTATGAAACACATTTTTTATGCTATTTTTTATAATTCACCCTTTTTATGATGCCTTTTTAAACCAACATATTTAGTTTAACTGCTTTAGGAATTTTTTTGGCGGTTGGTAATGTCTTAATTTTAAAAGTGAAAATTTGATCCGGCCGCCTTTGCTTTTAACCAAATTCTGTCAGAAAACACGAATCAAGATAATCTTGCATGTTTTTTTTCGGCCGGTCATTGAAATAGACAAAAAATATCGAAAAAAATCAAAAATATATTACGTAAAAATGGTTAATGACTATACATATTGTAATGGAAAAACAAAAAAATACAGGGTTGTCAAAAAAAATTGTGTTGCATTTACGCAACATTGGCCGAAAGCATGAACTTTTAATGATATGCAGCAAAACAAGCACTATGTAAAAAAACATTGCAGCATTGACACGTGTACATAGTTTGGCTATGGCATATCCGGCATCTTCTCCTTGTCTGAGTTTTGATAATTATATGGCCGATTCCAGTTTCCTGATTTTGTCTAACTTCGATAGGGGGTTCTATTGCAAGCGACCTTGCAACTCCAGTTGTAGCTTTGAGAAGTCGTGCCGCTATAAATGATTTAAAATCTAACTACGAGATCTTCTTATCATTTACTCTATTGTAAAGCTTTCAACAATTGACCAGAGTGCTATCCAAAGTGTTTATAAATAATGGCCACCACCATTTTTCCCCATGACACTTATTCTATAATTGGCGACCCCATTGTCGTGTAAATCAACGCCTCCCATGTGTTTATTATATAACGATATTGTTGCCGGCTGTGGAATTGTCACTTCTTTGTTTTTTTTTGTCATACCTTTTAGCACTTTTGATAGGTTCTACGTTGTAGTGTGTACTAATCATTGTCACAATCGAATTATCATTCCATTTAACCAATGCAATATGGTTCGAAACCTCAAATTGTGAGTCATATGAGCCTTTGTCTTTCTTTGAAAAGGACTTGCTAAGGGACAACCACTTGTTCGGTTCTCTGATCGTACCCGTAGCAAAAAACCCTTTTTGCTTCAAAAGAACGAACAATTTGTACGATGAAAAAAAATTGTCAAAGAAAATATTGTGATTTGAAGCACTTTTCACTAGAGACAGTAATTCAAACACTACACCAGCACCAAGACCAAGTTCACTTTTTTTTGTGCTGCTCCTGAATAAGGGATAAATTTGTACAAATAACCGTCGGCCGAACAAGGTCACCACAGCTTGAATCCAAATCGGATCGGTTTCCCTTTTATATACATCTTGCACGAGTGGCGACCAAAATAGAGCACCATCTGCTCATCGATTGACAGGTTAAATGAGAAAACGTCAAATTGTAAAAACTGTTCATTCATGACATCAAAAAAATGGAGTACGCTTCGAAAACCTGTCATTTTTGTCAAGTTTCGTGTTGTCGCTCAAATGCATTTTGCGTTTTATGGTTCTGAACTTGTTTCGACTCATACAGTCTCTAACTATATTTACAATTTTATCTTCTTCCATAGACCAGTACATGTCAGTTTGAGGCAGTCTGTGGTAACCAGACAAAATAAGGATTCCACAAAAATTCAACAGTTCCTCTCTGGGTAGGTAAAAACCGTGCCGGTTATTATCTCTGGCATATTTTTCAGAAAATTGTATTATCAAATCCAAAACTGTATCGTCAAAAAACTTAAAAAATATTTTTAAAGGCGACAAACCCTCTAACTGATTTCTTAGAGCTTCGGCCATCTCTTCTTCCTTTGATTTCGGAACATTTGGATGTAAAGATTTCCAGACCAGACGGGATTCAAATTGGTTTGATTTTGCTCTAAAATCCTCTGCCTTTTAAGAGGAGTCCGTACAAGTGGTAACCTTCAGATTCTAACCGTTTTGCGATATGCTATCCCCGCTACAATTCTATTAGTAATGACCCCTGACTGGACCACGCAAACGACTGTAGTAATCTAAACATAAAAATTCCGGGTGTAGAATTACCACACGCATAAAGATTCCCTTGTACATTTTTTAATGTTGATTTGTTAGCTACCGTAAATGTAACCCAAGTAAACGTAAATAAATTGTAAGTCTATATACAGCGTGTCCCAGGATTGATGTTACAAGAAGTGTGCGGAATTAAAAATCCTTGAATCTCAATTAGATCTTTTGTAACTAAGGCCTTTGAATTGTAGAAAAATTAGCAATTTAACTTTATTTACGTATATTCACCCTTTCATTATGGGCATTTACCTGCTTTGGGCCGCCAAATGCCATAGAAAACGTCGTGGAAAATATATGTAGGATTAAAGCATTCTTATAACTTATTTTTACTGTTGATTTTATGAACGCCGCGAAAAAGTAGCCACGTCTAGGAAATTACCATAGTGTAAAGAATGATTTTCAATTCTGTCACAAATAAAATTTATAACGTTAAAAAATCTGAACTACAGTGTCTAAAACATTTTAAAAAAGAAACAATGAAATAAAAACCAATAACTATCATTATGCCAGAAATCTTTTAAACGTTTACGTAAAAAATTTTTATTCAACATTTATTCACTTAAAAATAATTTCCTTCGTGTAGTTTTTATTTTTTCAGAAGATGCGTCCGTTTGTCTTTTACGTTTGAGGTTTTCTTGAGTTTCTGAGTTATCAGTATCTGTTGGTTCCCGTATTGGTAAATTACGAGAATGCCTTGAATCAACTAATTCAGACAAAAGACAATTTAAATAAAAGTTACGTAATTTTTCTTGCATTTTTGAATTCCAAAAATCGTTTCTCTTCAATACATACTCTACTTTCATATCAAATTCGTGTCCTGTCCATACTGCAAATATACACCCCTTTCTACCAGTTATATTGAGCTGGCCTTGAATCTGGTAGTACCACTTATCGTTCATATTGATTTGGAGTTACCCGTTTATAATATTCCAAAATTTTATTTTTTTTCCCTTAATAGCTTCATCAGCGATTTTTTTGTACGCTGAGTAGGGGCACTTAATCTCTACAATCATATCGTCGCCCACAAGTCCGTCGGGGGTAGCTCCTAAAGTATAAGAGAACATATAGCAAATAAATTGACGCATTTTTATAACCTTACCAAGGTAATAAAAAACTTTATCGACAAATAAACCACATTCTTTGATTGAAATATTTTCTTGTTTTTCCAGTTGGGAAAGTGCTATCTTTTCGAACTTCTTTCCATGATTTATAGAGGGAACATTTAAAAATGTCGAGTAAAGAAGCCTTTTTACTAATGGTCCACACGATGTTGTGTTTCTTCTTGTACAAACCTAATGGAAAGATGACGCCGTTAGCAGTTTCCTTCTTTGTTCTAACCAGTAACCGGTTCCAGCTTGTAAAAGTGTAAGACGTTCTAAATCAGCTCGTTCTTCATCTGTTCTTTCTAAATTTTTTAAAAACTTAGCCTTTTCCATGCCCAAAACAGTTGGGTCTAAATCCGTTTTGGAACAATCTTCACCATAATGTTTGTCGGGTGGATTATATTTTCCTCTAGGTTTCGACTTTTCACGCTTGTTCATCAATCCTTTTTTAAGAATTCGGATTTTGTGCAGTCTTGACCTTCTCTCAGCTCGTCTTTTTTCTAGTTTTTTTACTATTTTTCCAGGACTTACTCCATGCATGGTTTTATATAATTCATAATGTGGACGTTTAGAATTAAATGAGACTACTGCTGCGTTACATCTTCCACTATATGAACGTCTTTGAGAAAAGTTAACTCTTTTCCCACCTACAAATTTCGCGATAATCGAATTAAACTGTTCAACAATGTTACTGTCGACATCCTCCAGTAAACTTCTGCTATGATTTGAAATATATGATAGTATTTCGTTCAGACGAGAAAATAATTGGGGGTGAGATTTAAGAACTGGAATATAATTTTTATCCTCTGAACCTCTTTTACAAAAATATTCTTCACAGTTCGTATGAGATCCTAATACGTGACACAAATATCTTTTTTTAATAGTTTCGGAGAATCAACGCTTTTATTCTTTTTTCTATAACGAATAGCAGAGACTACCGCAGTTCGCAATCGCATAATATTTTGACCTGAAGTAATTTAAATTAAACTATCACAGTTATAAGTATGATAGTTACGTACCTAAGATTTTCCGCTCTTTAATGGGATAGTGTTTATCTGTCGTAACAGATTTTAATTTGTTACAGTAGTTTCGTAGCAAATAATTTCGACATTCAATTTTATCTACTGACAAAGTTTCATATAGCCGAGACTCTAAAATTTTATTATATCTGCTACTATCCCCATCAGCAATGATTTTCCAATTGCGAATACCGTACATACTTTCGCTCAATTTAAAGCCCTCTGCAATACTTTGAGCCTCCATACCTGTTGAGCTGCCATCATAATTTTTGTAACATACGTGATTTGGTACTATTGTATCGCTGTATTTATTACAAATAGAACAAAATTTGTTCTTTACACATATGAAAAATACTTTGCCAGTATGCTGCCAAACTATTGCAGCAGCCTCTGACAATGCGTTGTAATTTGTGCGATATGATCTTTTGACCAACAGACATCAGCTACAACGGTTACTGAAGGAGTGCCATCTTTATCAATTTGCCCAATAGATAATGCATATTTTGATTCCTCTAATGCTGCTTCTTTCATCAAGTTTATTGCAGTGGCTTCCCATCCATCACACACTTTACTATAACATTTGGAATACAATTTGTCAGACATATATGGAATATTCATTACAGAAAATAGTTCCGCTGCATTGAAAAATCCCGCCCCAATGCTCATTACACCTTCCACAAAATCTGTATTCAAGTTTTATCCTTACAAGTAGGCAGTTTAAAAACTTCATTACACATATTACATTGTAGGTAGAAAGTTGATAGCAATCCTTCATTAACTTATTTTACTATATTTAAATTACTTATGGAATAACCAAATTGTGGAGCATAGGCATTGAAAAGTTGATCGAAGAAAAATTGAAAATCTATTATTCTTCGACCATCAATTGAAATTTTATGTATAATGTCCTATACCTAAGTCTAACCGTTTTTGACAAATTTCAAATTCTTTGTCAAAAATGACGTTTGCAGGCCAAAACATAGGTGGAAATATTTTCTAAACGAAACCCTTTATCAATTAGCTATGGTTGGTTTCCTTGGAAATGGGGACCTACTCTAATGGGCTGTATTGATATTTTTGTAATACATTCATACAGGGTGATCAAAAATGGACAATAAAAAGTAGATTAAAAAAAAACTATAAAGTCATTTTTTGAAATGGAAACCCCCTATTTTTTTAATTCTATTTTATTTAGCATTAAAAATAAGGGTGACTTTGCATAAGAGTATATTCTAAAAAATTGTAGTTTTTGAAATAATGATAATTTAACATTTTTTTATTGTAAAAAGGCTATACGGCTTTCAAGTTTTCTTGTTAAAAAAATCGAGCACTTCAGATCGAAATATTACAATTTATTGAACCCCATATAAATAATTATTCTATTAAACGAACTTAAAGTAAAGACAATATTTTTTTGATTCAACAAATTATGTCCTAATCCTAATCATAAACTTAACACCTCTAATGTAACTAAACCTGTAACTAATTATATAGATAAAAGTACTAGAAACACGTCAAATACGTACTACCTAATAAGTTGTTCGAAATGTCCGCCTCTTTCTTGAATACACAATGCAATACGTCTCTCAAACTCGCTGCATACATTTCTACACATTTCAACACTAATGTTTTGAAAACAGTTTCTAATCCTAATCTTCATGTCTTCCTTTGTTGTAGGCGGTATTTTATAAACCTGCTCTTTGACGTACCCCCATATGCTAAAGTCCATTTTAGTAAGATCTGGGGATATAGCAGGCCAAGCAACAGGCCCTCCCCTCCCAATCCAACATTCTGGATATCTAGCATTTAAAAAAGTTATTATCGGACCTGTATGATGTACTGGGGCCCCATCATGAAGAAACCACATTTCTTGTTGCGTATCCTGTGGAACTTGACGCAACAAATTAGGTAGATGGTTTTGCAGAAAGTCTAAGTATACTTCCCCTGTTACTCGTTGATCAAAAAAATATGGTCCAAATTACATGATTACCGACAACACCTCCCCAAACATTTAAAGACCATTTAGTTTGAGAAGTATATCTTACAAAATGTGAATTTTCGGTAGAATAGTAGTGAAAATTGTCTCTGTTTACACTTCCGTTTCTGTGAAATGTGGCCTCATCTGTAAATAAAATCAAATGAACAAAATTTCTTTGTTGGTTTATTTTGTTTTGAGCCTATTAACAGAATTCCAGTCGTCTTTGATAATCTTCAGGAACCAACTCTTGAAATAGTTGAATGTGATATGGGGTGCATTTTTTGAGACTTCAATATCCGCTGTACCGTACGTCGTTCAACACCAACCTGCTGAGAAATGGGTCGTTGTCCAATATATAGATTTTCGGTAACTGTTAATAGTACATTTAATTGATTTTCCTCAGTTTTTTCCTAGTATTTTTTTCATATAACACATTGCCAGTTCTTTCAAAACGCTCCAAAAGCTTTTCAAATTACCTTCTTTCAGATTGCCGTCTCTCTGGAAACCGTTGTTGATACAGTCTTCTTGCTAAGAGCGTATTCTTATCACTAGCTCCCAAAACAAAAATCGTATCAACCATTCCTCTTGCGAAAAATTCATTATTTACAATTTTAATTCAAGTTTTAAATCAATTTGCTATAAAATACACTAATGCATCACCCAAATTATCAACTGACAATAAATAATGACGTTTCTGATGATCTCTATTATTTTTATATGCCACGCCTCGCCGTCACGGCCAACTAACAACAAAACTTGAAAGCCGAATAGCATTTTTACAATAAAAAAATGTTAAATTGTCATTATTTCAAAAACTACAATTTTTGGGAATATACACTCTTATACAAAGTCGCCCTTATTTTTAATGCTAAATAAGATAGAATTAAACACATAGGGGGTTTTCCATTAAAAAAAATGACTTTATAGGTTTTTTTGAATCTAGTTTTTATTGTCCATTTTTGATCACCCTGTATGAATGTATTCCAAAAATATCAATACAGCCCATTAGAGTAGGTCCCCATTTCCAAGGAAACCAACCATAACTAATTGATAAAGGCTTCGTTTAGAAAACATTTCCACCTACGTTTTGGTTTGCAAACGTCATTTTTGACAAAAAATTTGAAATTTGTCAAAAACGGTTAGACTTAGGTATAGGGCATTATACATAAAATGTGTCTAAAATTGTATGTAGAATCTAAATGTGTAATAATATATAGGGTTTTCTATTTAAAAAAAATTTAAAATTACTTCTAAGCTTTTATGATCTACCCTGTATAATTAAAAATATTTTTTGGAATATGCACCAGAACATATCTTACAACTTTTGTATTTAATTTTTTTTGTATCTCTATAAATAAAGGAGATATGGGACTTTGTCACACTAATGCGCCACCCTGTATATATACCTATACATATATAAACAAGGCTATTACAGAATCGAATTTGATTATGAAAACGGCTTAGTTGCAATAAAAAAACCAGGTACACTATCAAAGTGCTGAAGTGACTTAGGTTACAAATGAACGATTAAAAATTTTTTATGTGTATACGATGACGCATAGAAAAACGTGCCTTTCTTCCACAAGCGATAAGTTGGTAGGTAGAAGGGATAACTTCTCCTTATATCTTTATTTCAAAATCTTTTAACTAGCTTTTACAGACACCTACGAAATTTAATGCTGCAATTATAAAGTTTGTGTTACAATAACCAAATTTTACTACAATTTTATTAAAGAGTCACACTACAGTATCTTATATTTTAAATAAATTTACTCAATCTTGAGTTATTAACGCTTGAAAATGTCCGTTTTTTGTTACATTTTTATAGTTTTAAAAAATAGAAGATCAATAATTTTTTCAAATTACGGTTGATGAAACTGTAGAAGACGTTAAGTACTTTCGAATAAAATTAATTTTTTTCAGAAATGTTGAATAATAAACGCTGTGCATTGAATTGAAAACACATGTAAAATCATATACTGTTTAAGTGTACGGACTCCTCTTAACAGCCAAGGTTTCTTCATCAGATCATCATACAAGTCATTTTCATTGGTGTGAATTTCAAAAGTTCCCGCGATATCGGGAACTGTCTTTCTACATCCACCGAAAAATTCTCTTCATTTGTAAGCTCGTCCACATTTGGCGGAATATACACAGCATCTATTTCTAAAAAACAAAAGCATATGATATAAAAATGTCTTGCATATAAAAGTAATATCCTACTTACGGTTGTCACATTCCAAATCTTCTACTATTTCTTCTAAAGCTAGTTCTAATTCTTTCTGTGTGAGAAATTTTGACATTTTGGCACTTAAAAACGTTGCTTTACACTTAATTCTAGTTCACGTACGCTCGCGATCAATACAAAGTGAAAACTGCAAGTCCTAACAAATAACAATAACGATTGCTGTTTACAAGTCTGGACAGGAAAATTCAACCGAGACTTCATGTATTCAGCCATTGTTGCGTAAACGCAACACTAAAATTTAGAGCGGTGTTTTAAAACCCAGTTTGACATAGACTTATTTTCTCAAATTTATATAAAAATATAAAGTATTGGCCTCAATATGCATATATCAAAACACATAAATTTAGTACAATACAGGGTGAAAAAAATATTTGAAAAATACGACGTACCCATTAAAAATATTTGCTGTTTTTCTAAGATTAGTCGGGTAACAAATCTAACTAAAACTAAACCAAAATATGTTAGTGGTTATTATTGCACCTGTATTTATCCCTAAAAAATATAATAAAATTGTATAATGTAATGAGTTTTTTTTAAACGCAGCCAAAGAGACTGTTGCGTTTACGCAACAATGGCCGAAAATGGGTGATTGACATCGATCACATATTTCCAACTTTGCCAACCTAAAAATATTCGTAAAATGTTGCGTGAATTAATAGCTATAATGACATCGGAGATGAAGAGGTTTTGTTTCTTAATATATCCATTAAAGAATCAAAATTAAAGCAAATTACAAAACAGTATGTTAAGAAACGTGTTTTTTATATTATTTTTTCTATTTTACGTGAAAATTTGAGAATTATTGCATTTTAATTATCAAATAGGTATCAACATTACCAAGTGGTCAATTTTGTTACTTTTACCATTGATTAATAAGTATTAATCAATGCTTTTACGTTTGTGTTGGTGGAACTGGTAATTTGAAATTCTCGATTCAAAATTTGAAGTTTTTATTCGTATTTAATAGCTAAAGTGTTAAGTGTTTACATTGACATTTATTAAATTTTAACAGTTACCAATCCGATAACAATACAGTTTGCGTATCGTAATGAACCACATTTCGATACGCAAATGATGTCACTCGCGTAGCGTAATAAAAGCATTATGAACACAAAATAGAAATAATAAATTTTTTAGCTACATAAAACTGAATTTGTACATTCTTTACATTAGTCATACTTGACAACATCGTGTCTTATCTAATACAATGAGATATTTTATTAATCAAATGTACGTAAAAACTAATAAGAATATCCCTTCCTTTTGTCACTCTTCCAAAATAAGAAACAGGGGAGACATAAGCAGGAAATTCAGAGCCCAATTTCTAAAGTAATCCAATGTGAAGACTTGCTTTCGGGATAAAATTTACCTACTGCATTTTTCTCTTTCTTTTCTTGGCTATTAAACATGATGTCGAGGAATGACTATATGCAAACTTAGTTCTTTGGTTGCAAAGTCAATAGGTAACCTAAAGATCAATATGTACACAATTAACCTATCCAGGAAATCCACAGCGAGTTTTCATAAGTAATTCAATGTAAAGATTTGCTTTCGTGATGAAATTTGTTGCGTCGTTCTTTTCTTGACTATTATATGCACATGAAAATAATAACCAAAAATTTAAGTAGCTGAATGGAATTGACCACAGGATTGCTGCTTTCGTATCCATGGACAAGACGTGACCAAAACCAAATATTGAAAAGCATTTTTACTAAACAGTGGGTTCTTATTCCAACTGCATTATGTCAGCAGAAGAATCTGAATCCATATCACTATCTAAATCTGAATCGGATTTTACTAGTGCTATAACAGGTGAAACATACTCAATCTAAAAATTCCCATGTTTCTATCAATCACTTGAAATAACCTTTTCCGTTCGCGAACAAAAGTTTTTTCACGTTGTTGGAGAACATTTGGATAAAGCCTCAAACCATAATTTCTGAATTTCTTTCGATTGAGGTGCACAACTGCTTATTGTAATAGTTTCTCCAAAAACCCCATGCTATTTCAAAAGGGTTATATTGAAAATGAGGCAATCGTAAAACTTCTACCTTAATCAAAATATTATCAACTACATAATTTTTTTCTCCGGACGTAAAAGGTTGAATTTTGTTCCACAGTTGCTTTTTTGTAATTTTATCATCAATTTCAGCCCCATGCGTAACCAACTATTCCTGCAGCTGATCTTTCTTACTAGAAAATGAAGTAGCTTATTTAACTGCATCGAATGGTGCCGTGCGTTATCCATAACCACCACAAAATTTCCAGGTAGTTTATACAGCGCAAGAACCATTGTTTATTCATACAATTTTGAAACCGGTCCCTTCATAGTTTTATGATAATCCCTATCCTCGTTCCCCTAGTCGAGTGAATAGTCGCAGTTTTCGAAAAATCACGAATTACCTTTTACTTTTTATGTCAAAATCGTGCACCCAACGATGAATATTAGAACCATTTTGATATATCCACTTTTCGTCTAGATACACAAATCTGACATCATGGCCTGCAGAAATTTCCTCAAAAACTTGATTTTGGTTACAAGTCACATAAAATTTCTGTGCATTGACACTTTTGTGGTTGTAACCCATTGTTTTCAAAATTCTAAATAAAGTCGATCGACCTTCGTCAAAATCAAAATCTGTTTTAACGTGATGATACAATTTGTCCAAAATTAGTATTTGCAAATCTTTCCGAAAGGTGAAATCCCAACATTCAGATTTTCCGCGTTTACCATAATATGTCGACTTTAAGTTTTGAGGTCTCGCCGTTACGATGTCTTGGATAGTTCCCTGTGAAACCTAAAACCAAAGAAATACTTAATATGCTCACGAAAAAGTCATTTAAGTTCTTACGTACTTGAAATATATCCGACACCATTACTTTTTCCCACATTAATTAATAAATCCAGCTTTCTACTCTTTGCGATGACATCTAGCAATTTCTCAACAAATTATAATTAATTCGGTATGAAACTTGGTCATCATATGCGTTATTTAAGTAGGCCAGTACGATTACTTTTGACAGGACGACGTCAAATTAACTTCTGATCATTTTAACAATTGGGGATTGTCGCTGTCAATAAGATTGACGTACAATTCAGTGTTACCCTGATAACGAAGGTACAAGAATAATTTGTAATTTTTTACTAGCCCATACTACCCCATCACTTTAGAGCTAACCAATACGCCTCACGTAACGCTCATGATACCATACAGAATAATTAGGTCCTATGTCTTTTTAAAAATGCTATAAAACTTATTACAAAATAGGCAAAAATATTACATGAGTATTAAATTTCTAACCCTGTAATAGTAAACTGCTTTCATCTGCCACACTGGGTACCATAGTACTTTAGAATTTTTTTGGAGTTTATTTGAAAATAAACACCATAACTAATTGCATAATAGGAAAATGTAAACTTTCACTATTATTACACTTATTAAAGTACTTACCCTTTTTGGGTTCTTTAACGGTTTTTTTTTTGTATTTATGTTTGTACAAGTCCAAACGTTTCGATAACACTTACACTTGTCGCCTTCAGGAGTACTAAAATCTTTTAGAAATGTTTAAGATCTGGAAACATAAATACAAAAATACACTTAAAAAACCCAATAAAGCTAAGTATTTTAAATTACTTAATGCGTTTATTTGCATAATAAAATGTATAAATCACTTTGTTTTATTCTGTGCAAGTTTTGTATAGGAGAAATTTACGTGTATTCATCACAATTCTTCTGGTCAGCATTGTTATAGTACTATAACATGTAAACTTACGATGTTCTGTTTTATCACGTTCTTGATTTGGAGTTGGAGGATCAGACTGAGTTTGGGTTTTTGCATGCTTTACTCTCAGAAGGCTTTGTATCGTACATTATTAAAGTAAAATCGCGGCACCAATAGTTCCTGATATCTAATTATTGTAGGTGTGCAAAGCTCTTTGCCTAAATTTTCCAAAAATTTTCTACGTCTATCTATTTTACAAATAATAGTTGGGTCATATGCTGTATATACACACACACACACACACACACACACACACACACACACACACACACACACACACACACACATATATATATATATATATATATATATATATATATATATATATATATATATATATATCAGTACAGTACAGTATATATATATATATATATACAGGGTGAATCTTATCTAATCCGCTAAGTACTAGAGTTCTAGCACGCCTTTAATTTTGGCGGATTAGATAAGATTCACCCTGTATATATTATAAGTTGCTAAGACAGCAATATCTAATGTGTTATAGAGGAAAACCAATGGCCATCGGTTTGTTCGTATCTTTGCGGTACATATCGTTACCATTTCATCCATTTGATCTGCACCAGCCTTCATAGAATGATAATAAAATTTTCAGATGTACTGTGCATACTCTAAAATATAAGAACAACTCTATTCTTTTGATACATACGAACATAAATTACCTTTACCCTGAATTCATTTTTAGATTGTAACAACTCTTTTGGTATATATGTATATATATATATTCAGATAGAAGATGAAAAAATAACATGACAAGTTCCTATAGTTTTTTTTCCTCCAATCCCTCCCTACGGAGATGTGAGCCCCTGAAGGATGCCGCTGGAAATAAGTTTATCTTGAATAACTTTTAAAAAACTTGATATAATTTAATAATAATTCAGTGCGATGGCCAATATTAAGGGCCTCTCAAAATAGTATCCTTGAAATATATTTAGCTTGTTCAGTTTACCAGGGATGGACTAAGTTGTACACCTTAACGCCTAAAAATTTTAACACCCTGTATGATAAAGATCAAAAAAACATATTTTTGGGTAGCTTGAACCTTTACCTAAAAAAAAGGTATACTTGCTTAATATCGATAAAATGAACTATTACCGAGAAAAAAATAATAAACGAATTAATGTTTCATAATTAATAAATTATTAAAAAAAAATTAAAACAGTGTTTTTTCGAATTTTTACGAGAAGACGCTCTTTTAATAATAAATTAAGAAAACCAAATTAAACATATTAATTATTTAAAAAATGTTGCAAACTTAAGTGAGTTTATTGACCCACGAGGTATAATTTTATTTCTTGTACATTTTATTTATCTTCACTCAAAAAAACATGTCAAACATTCCTAGGATACGAAATAAATAAATAACCTGCATTTTAGAACTTGACATTTCTCAAATTTACTGATTTCTGGATTTCGTGGTGATTTGAATTGTAAACTTATTCGAAATATGGAATTCACTTTTATTGAATATGCAGATATGTATCTCATGTATGATCTTGCCTCTTGCAATGCTTTGGAACCAAGAAGATTATATCACGAGAGATTTCCCAATCGTACTATTCCAAGACATTTCAACGAGTTGATCAACGTCTAAGAGAGAATGGTGAGTGATTTCGGTTACTAAGGTAATAATATTGACTTTCTTTATAACTTTAGGAATGTTTAAGAATAAAAGTACTGATGCTGGTCTGACAAGAACAGTGCGTACGGTGGAATTAGAGGAAAATATTTTGAATGCTGTAGATGGCACTCCTTCAACGAGCACTCGCAAGTTAGTCGCACAATTTAATAAGCCGAAAACAATAATCCATGAAGTTCTTCAAGAACAACTGTTATACCCAAATCATTTGCAAAAAGTGCATGAATTGATTCCTGCAGATTTTCCAGTTCGCAAACTGGCTATTGGATCACCAACGAAATAATGAAAATTTCATTAGCACTATTCCTTTTACAGATGAAGCAGCTTTTACCAAAAATTGTATCATGAATGCAACTTTGCTTCGCATTCTCATCATCAGTTTCAATCAATTAATATCTGGGCAGGAGCCATTGGCAATTTTTTAATTGGACCATTTGTATTGCCGGCGCAATTGAATGGACAACTTTATTTGGAGTTTCTCCAGAACGCTTTTCAAGATTTAATAGAGCATTTACCTCTTGAAAGCCGCCGAAACATGTACTTTATGCATGATGGGGCACCACCTCATTTTAGCGTTGCTGTGAGGGAACACTTAAATAACGTCTATCCAAACCGTTGGATAGGTAGAGGTGGACCTCTCGCCTGACCTCGTAATTCTCCCGACCTGACGCCTTTGGATTTTTACCCGTGGGAACACCTCAAAACCTTGGTGTACTCAAGTCCGGTTGATAGTAGGGAGGAGCTATGTTCAGTTTTAAAAAAAACGCGTCAACGTTTGCAGCAGTTCAAATGAGTAGTAGGTAAAATGGACAGCTGTCACATATTTTAAAAATACCGCACGATATATATATATATATATATATATATATATATATATATATATATATATATATATATATATATATATATATATATATATATATATATATATAATTCGCATTAGCCATATCATTCGAATCAGTTTCGGCATACCATTGGTATTCACACTTCGCATTTGCGATACCTCGCTTAATACTAGTGTACTGATATATTTCGTGAACAGTACTTATATATTGCGAAGTGCAGAATTTAGTGGCGTGCTTAGAATTTTTCTAGGGGGTGCGGTTTCTGAGTAATAATATAAACTTGTATTTTTCAAATGGGAATCGTAGTTGGCTTGGCAACCATCAGTTGCAGTTCCTTCTTAGCTTTTCAAAAATATAAATATAGACAATTCTGAAAAACATCTTCCAAATACTTCTTTTCAAAAAGACGATACCCCAGCCCATAATGCTTTGGCAGTCAGGAATTACTTAGAAAACTGTTACGCAAATCGTTGGATTGCAACATTCGGTGCGGTGTTGAGGAAACCTTCTAGTCCAGCTGAAGAAATAAAGTAGAAAATAAACAGTACTGATGTAGAGGCAGTCAGTACAGCGTGTCCAATTTGCAGTACTTTAAGTGGTGTTGAAGTTAATTTCAAAGATGAGTGTTACGGTTTTAACTTTACTATTTCTTGATCAATCGAAAAATTCTGGTGTCAAATTTGCCATAGTCTTTAAATTACAGGGTGATTTTGAAAATCTTCACTTTTTAGATTCATCTTTTCTTTCTGTTATCGAAGAGGTAAAAACTGGCAGATTTTTTTACGTGGAGTTCAATGGCGCGTTTCATTTCTTTTGTCTACATAGTTGAATTTTTGAGCATTAACCAAACTTATGATTTCTTAAAAGGGACACCGTATTTATTATTCTTTACACTGAGAATAATTTGGGCTTTTCAAAAATATATGTGTTTATATTTATTTTGAAATTGCTACAATTCAATATTTACTTTATTAGAGTAAGTGAGTCATGACCAATTTATCAGAAATAACTGTGTAATATGGACAATAAGGCTAATGATTATACTAAACATTAAACACAAATAATACATTTGTTTTATATAATCTAATATTAGCTAATATTGGTTTTATCCTAGTTTTCATATTTTCAAGATATGAATGAAAGCTATGTTTTTCTAAACATTAAAACCCTGTATATTAATATTTACTCTGCCTTATTTTTAGCTTTTCAAAAATATATTAGTATGTATATTTTTTAAATTAACTAAATAAACATCAAGAAAACCTCCACCTTATTTTTAAACGTGAGCAGTAGGGTAAGTTTAGCGTCACCTGTTTCATTTATAGCCAACAATTAGCTAATGGGATTTATGATGGGGGTCTTTCAGCATATCGCTACCTGAATACATTGCTGGATTTTGTACCTGAACCTATGGACAATATTCCCTTGGCTTATTTGAATGGCATATATTTCCAACAGGACGGAGCACCTGCCTATAAGGTCCAAATAATAAGCCCTATTTTGAAATATTATTTTCCTCAAAAATAGGTAGGGACTATTTGACCTATAAAGTGTCCATCACGACCGCCGGAGATTTCCATCCTTGGTTTTTTTTTGTGGGGACACTTGCAAAATACAGTCTATAGCATTCGGCATCGTAACGTAGCAGAACTGCCTGAAGCCATTAGGTCCACATTTGAAAAGCGATTTTTAGTTTTAAACGCCCTACGACAAATAACCAAACTGTGTCAGTTTTGAATTAGAATTATTTTGAACAGCTGCAAGGACAAGTAACAATGAACGTGTATGTGCGTCAGATTCTGTTACGAACTTAATTTAGTATTCCTCAATTTTTAATCCTTACAAATAAAGTAGATATTATCCTAGTGATGACGTGATTCAATCAGTGCATGAGTGGCTGTGCACACGACTAAAAGTTTTTTTTCTTCGGATAATTGAAGCACCTCTAAATCGGAAGAGGAAGTGCACAGAACGTAATGGAGGCTACATCGAAAAATAACATACCTGTTTTTGACTGCTTTAATAGGTATAGTTAATAAACATTTTAAAGGTTTCCAAATAATTCGTACAAAACGAAAATACACGACGTATCTACCTAAAGCTATTAATTCTCCTTGTTTCTTCGAAAATCATCCAAAGGCCAAAAATCTTACAGTAGTAAAAATAATAACCCCTTGAATTTTTTCCGCATGTTTAGTAAAAAACTTTTAAGCCTCGATGGAGCAAACATGACTTGAACAAAGTGTTAAATTCTTGTGATGTTATGATGATGTATTGTAACAATAATTAATTTTATATATAATAATTAGATGTTTCAGATACCTTTAGGGCTTGTTTTAAGCAACGGAATAAACAAGAACATTGTTTTAAATATTTAACCGTAATGAGTTTTCATCATTTCATGCTGTGCTATTTTTAAATTTTTATTTACTTGTATAATTTTAACTGCGGTGTAATTTACTTTATACAATATGAATATATTATTATTACACTACATTAAATATAATACGCGATAATTAATAAAAAAAAAAGATGTGTTTAACCATACGTTATTAAGTAGTTTTTACATTACACTTTCTTTTAACACAATATCATTACCATAAAATCACTCGAAACTCTTTACTTAATGCAAAAAAGTGTTTAACTGTCAAAATTAAATGAACAGTGGCTTTACAGCACTATAAACTATCTAAGTATGTGATTATTATTTTTTGTATATTGAATATTATTGGCTCTCTAAGTGAATCAATAATTATTGGGAGTACATTAGAAGATTTGTTGAAATTGTAGCAAATGTTTGCAATGGAATGTATTATAATACCAATAATAAAATGTAACATAATGAAAAGTTGTATATTTTTTAAATAATAGTTATTTGTATTATAAGTAAAGAAAAATATTGTTTTTCCTTACGAATCGTGTGATCTTTCTAATCGAGGCGCAGCCGAGTAAAGGAAACTACTTTTCTTTAAGAATAATACATAAAATTTTTTCGGGCACTAATTGAAATGTATTAATTTTATATAAAATCATTTAAAAAATACATGACAAGTGCAAGAATCAAATTGCCGTTTCCATCACTGCAGCAACTAAACAAAAATAGGTAAACAAAAAGTCAAGTGTTATCGCGTGAAAATGGAAATAAATAATGAAAATCACCCTGAAATATCGGCATTAGCGCTTGAAGCTGTTGCTAGTTTATTACCAGTGAAATCACGAGATATGGGGCAGACTTAGGAACCGACCATTTCTTGGTAAGGGCGAAATTGAAATAAAAATCAAAGCAGACTACAAAGTAAGTTAGAGAAAAGTAAACTATAACACCCAACTGCTGGAAGAACAGCTAATAATTGCAATAAGAGGAAAAAGCGATAAACATTGGTTAACCAAAATACGCTAAAACTAATAGATAAGTGAAATAAAGTTAAACCGGAAAATACTAACAGTTGAACAAATATGGAGCATTAACAAACAAATAAATAAAAGTGCAAGGGAAGACAAAAAGAAGCAACAAGAAGAATTACTATCCGAAGCAGAGACTGCTGCAAGAAAAAATGATATGAAAACCTTATATAATTCAACAAAAAAATTGGCAAGGCTCAGATAAGTAACAATGAACAATGTTAAGGATAAAAACGGAATACTGCTTAAATCTCAAGAAGATATCACTAAAAGATAGATGGAATACTTCAGAGAAACCTATAAGAAGGACGAAACAATCACGAACATAACATTGGCAAATAACGAGGGGAGAAAAGAGAAGAACTAAACATAAGTAAAAATGAGATCTCAAAGGAAGAAATAGAGTAAGCGATAAAACTTACAAAAAGGAACAAAGCGGCTGGTTTGGATGATATTACAAGGGAGTTACTATAAGCAGGGATAGGAACGAACACGAATTTTCTACACCTCCTGATGTACAAAATATGGAAGGAAAAAAGAATACCTGAAGAATGGCCAACAAGGTAGATAACTAAAATTCTCAAAAATGAGAGATAAAACGGAGTGTGGTAACTTGAGTGCTATAACCATTCTAAACAGTACCAGTAAAATTTTAACGAGAATCGTTTTAGAAAAATTAAAAGAAGCCACGATAAGGGAGAACCAAGCGGGTTTTAGATCGAGAAAGGGGTACATCGATCATAGAATAACTCTAAGGATAATAATAGATGAAAGTAATGAATGGCAAAAGGAGGCATACTTCGGTTTTGGACTTCATGAAAGCTTTCAAAAAGGTAGACAGACGGATACAATGGCAGATACTAAAAGAATACGGCATACCAGCAAAGTATATTATATTAATTAAAATGCTGTATGAAAACTATAGTGCTTGTATATTGCATAACGGAGTTAAAACAGAGAGCATAGCAATTGAGTCCCGTGTTACACAAGGATGTTTACTCTCACCCCTACTCTTTTTATTATTAATGTACTGTAGACAATGAAAAAATCACTTGACCTAACGTGGAGATTGGATAAAAAGTTATAGGACGCAGACGACGTATGCCTTATAACGGAAAGTAGAAATCAACTATAAAGAAAGTTACGTTCGTTAGGATAAATGACAAAAGCTACAAGATAAACATAAAAAAAGACAAACACACTAACAACACACGTGGATTTCGAGAGAATAGTTTTAAATGGAGAGGAATTAGAAAATAAAAAGAGCCTAAATTACCTCAGTAGTATACTAGAGGATCAGGGAGGGCGCCAAGCTGATTTAAAGGATTTGCAAGGCACAATGCTCCTTCATATTATTACAACGGATCTGGTTGTGAAATGAGCTCTCGAGAAACATGAAGATCCGTATCTTCAAATCAAACATTATCAGTGTTTGCTTTACGGCTCAGAATCGTGGGCCCTAAACAAACATCAAATAAAAACCCAGATCTTTGTAAATAAATGTCCAAAGAAAATCTTAAAAATATACTAGCCAAACGTAATTATAAATATGTTTTGCGCAATAGTATCGTTAACCAGTGGACCAGTGGTTACTAGCATTCAGGAGGCAAAAGGTCCGATTCGCATATGTGTTATGGGGCGATTTCAAGGAATTTCCTGATAGACATATAGTAGCATGATGTGTGGCTATTTACGCGAATCCTGGGTTAGTAACTTCCCGCTCAGTATCCTAACTCTATTCTGACTGCACCCATCCTTAGTCCCACCATTCATACATAATTAATGTATGTATGTTTAAAATTCAGCACACAAGGAACTTGGAAAGCTTTGTTTAAAAATTAATGAGTATCCGAACTTGATGTTGCTTAATGGTAAGTGCAATTCATTAACGTATGACTGGAAACAGCTGGGATACGAGCGGCCAATCTATAGATTATGTCAAGTGTGTTTTTATCAAATGTACTGTTAACCCCACATTCAGTTCGATGAACTCTAAACAATATACGTGTCTAAATATAAAGTATAAAATAACAACAATAGAAATCTTGTATAAATAATTGAGATAACGCCAATCCTCAAAAATTCGGTAGAAAATGTTAGGTTAGAGTGGTTGTACTATACGATGTAGATAACACATATCAAATTGCATTCAATGTATTCAATTCCACGTAGAATACCATACATTAAAGTTAAAAGAGAAAGATTTGAAAATTTCCAGGTATAATGTTATAAAACTGAACTTACCTTCCAGTCTTTGTAATAATCATTTCAGTTCCTAAATCATTAAACTTGTCCCATAGATCTTTGGTTTCTAAATGACAAGTAACAGTTCTAAGTTCTTCACAGTTCCATCTTTCTTGAAGTAAAGGATTGCGATGATTCATTGGTGATCGTCTCCCTCCTGAATGACACGCAACTCCAGATTCAGAAGTTGACGAAACATCAGCAGGTGATTCTCTTCCACTTTCTATATCTGTTGGTGAAACTATTGTACAATCTAATCCTACAGGTTCAGGTGTCGTCGCAACCGATGATGCTGACGTTTCAACAAATTTTTCTGAAACAAAATGTTGTGTTAAAAAAAGAACGCATTAAATGAATGAAAAAATTATGCCATTATTGGCTTATATAATTTTTATGAGTATAATTGAAGTGTATACTAGACTATTTGGATTTAACACCAATATTTGATATGAATATGAATTTTTTATGACCTATCTACGTATACGCCTAAATTCTCCATTAATAATGATTTCCTAGTGTGGAAACACTCTATTTAAGTAATCATTATTTTGGGTACGCATTTGTTTATCAACTAAAGCATTAAGTGAATACTGAAAGTAACAGATCAGATATATTTTATGAATAATTTAGTTATTTATGTAATGAAAAAATTATGTTTCATACAGCTAACCAATAAAATTTTACAAATACTTAGGATTGTTTACTTAATCAGTAATATCCATTTGAAAATATATCTGCAAATGTTTAATGGACGATATGATCAATAATGTTGTATAATTAAAAAGAATAGTCATGCAATAATATGTTCAACATGCACACAAAGAAATTCTGCGAAAAATCGGTTATAAAGATTTGTTGTATATTTGTATTTTTTGAAATATTGTTGAATAGGGTTGGTTTCTAGGGATAAGAAACCTATTTTACTGAAGTAACAAATTACATTAATTTACCACTTTATGTGTGTAACAGTAGATAATAAATCGTTCATTATTTCCATTAGTTGTCCAAAGCATAGCCAACGCTTAATAAAAACATTATTAGTGTTAAGTTACAATTACTGATTTAGACTTGTAGGAATTTAGAAAATATTTTTTTTTGCTAAACCGCTTGGCCAACTAAAATTTAGAAAATATATATTTTTTTTCTTTGCTAACCTGTTTGGTCAACTAAAAATTTGTAAAAGGTTTAACGTAATAAATTATTATGATAATTGTTCAAAATGTTCTTCGTTTTTCTGAATGAATTAATTTTACTTTTAGAACATTAATGTACCGGGTGGCGAACTAAGAACGGCCGTCGGCCATATCTCAGGAATGGATTATAGCACAGGTTTTGGAAAAAAATTTTTATAACAAAAGTGGCCTGGAAATTATTTTCAGAATTGTAGGTCCACCGCATTTGACAGTTAAAATTTGAAAAGCAAATTTTTTCAAAATTTATTCATTTAAGGGGCATATTAAATATTATAATCAGATTCCTCGACAAATTCTGCATATTTTTTATTTGACAAGTTTTAGTCTATCTCTTCAAATAAGGGGTGGGGGATAGTGGGAACCTTGTTACGAAAAAACGCCTTTTTAATTCAGGTTCTGATTGACCGATTCCAATAAACTTGATGTTGTTTGAAGGAGCTTTTGTAAAACAATAGAAAATTTGTAAATTTGAAGCAATCTGATTAATAACATAAATGCAAGAGGGCGCTGTTTAATATTTCTTTAATATTGTGTTTTCTCTTTACAATTTTAAATGGAAGCATAAAAATTTAAGTAGGTCTCTAAAAAGTAGACTAAATTAGTAATAAAACAGTGAAAACCGCAAGTCGATATCTTTTTCCTATTCTGAGAAATCGTAAGAAACAGGTAAATGGCGGGAATTGTTCTTCCAACGTCTAGTAGCCTAGTTCGCGTTAACGGAAATTATTAAATTTAGCCTTAAAATATTTTGGACGGTGGTTCGACATATACCCAAGTCTCTATCTATAGCTCTGGTGCTTGAATGAGGGTTAACATTTACATAAGCTAAAACATCAATATCATTTTCCTCTGTTCTACCTCTGCGTTGTCTTCGGTACACAGGAAAATTCACATTTCCAGTAGTACGCGCACGGTGTGCGAGTCGGAGAAAAACTCTTCTGCTGTGGTGCCGTCTGTTTGGGTACTGCAGCGCATACACTCTAGCAGCAACAGTTGCATTTCTCATACATTCAAAATAAACTGCCAATATATCAAATGCTTCTTCATTTGTAAGAATCATTTTGATACGAACAGATAAAGAAAGTCTATTAAATGCAACACGATGAATAATTTTTGACATATGCGTGAAAATCATAGCTTGCTTGTTTTCAACAGGGAATTTATTTTATATCTTACCAGGCCCTCTTTACTAATTTTGTTGTCATCAGTAAATCGTAATTCATATTTTAAACTGTATTTGTTGTTGCTGGGCAAATGTCGGTTTTTATTGATATTTTATGCTTTTGATTTACTAACACTTCGTTCTCATTGTTAGTAGCGACAGCATTACATTTAGGTAATCTAGCGGCAACCATAACATTGGTATGATAACAGTTTAAATTACTGCAAACGAATGTAAGATCTTTTCATCCAGGCTAAATTTAATAATTTTCCGTTAACGCGAACTAGCCTACCAGACGTTGGAAGGACAATTCCCGCCATTTATCTGTTTCTTACGATATCTCAGAATAGTAAAAAATATCGACTTGCGGTTTTCACTGTTTTATTACTAATTTAGTCTACTTTTTAGAGACCTACTTAAATTTTTATGCTTCCATTTAAAATTGTAAAGAGAAAACACGACATTAAAAAAATATTAAACAGCGCCCTCTAGCATTTATGTTATTAATCAGATTGCTTCAAATTTACAAATTTTCTATTACTTAACAAAATCTCTTTCAAACAACATCAAGTTTATTAAAATCGGTCAAGAAGAACCTGAATTAAAGGCGTTTTTTCGTAAGAAGGTTCCCACTCTCTCCCACCCCTTATTTGAATAGATAGACTAAAACTTGTCAAATAAAAAATATGCAGAATTTGTGGAGAAATCTGATTATAACATTTAATATGCCCCTTAATTGAGTAAATTTTGACAAATTTTGCTTTTTAAAATTTTAACTGTCAAATACGCCCTCTAGCGGTGGACCTGCAATTCAGAAAATAATTTCCAGGCGTTTCTCGAGGCCACTTTTGTTACAAAATTTTTTTTCCCGAAGCTGTGCTATAATCCATTCCTGAGATATGGCCGACGGCCGTTCTTAGTTGGCCACCCGGTACTTGATTATAAATCTGGTCCGTCCCGATTTTTTTTTCTTTTTCGCTACGGCATTGATTTGTAAAACATTTCTTTTCTAGCCAACGTTATCTAAACTGAAAATTAATAAAGAACTTTCTAAAAAACGTTCACTGACCATCAGAAGAAAAGACACGAATGACGAAATTAAGTTTAAATGTAGTACTAACTACTAATAATTGTAAGTAGTTATAGTTTCGAAAAGCTAAATTAATTCATTCAAAAAAACGAAGAACATTTTGAACAATTATCATAATAATTTATTGCGTTAAACATCCATAATTGTGATTGAAAAATTTTTATTGAAACTAAAACATTTTCATGTAATTTGTGTATTTGCTTTGTCGCGCTTTCCTTCCGAGTAAGCAGACAATGATTAAATGTAGAGTTGAGTAAATTATTTTTTTTTGCGACGAAACTGTACATCTGACCAATATTTTAGTGGAGTACAAAAAGCTTGCAAACAAAATGACCTATTAGAACAAAAAAAAAATGAAAGTCATACCTACAGGGGGTAAGAAAATACATCTCTTTTTTTTGGACACCATGTAGATTTTTTTCATTTTCCATGTATAGAAAAAAGTTCTCATTTACGTCAAATTATGTCAATTTATGTTACAACTCTGTTTCCCAAATTTAGTTAAAATCCATTGAAGCGTTTAGAAATTATTTCTAAAGAACGAAATTATTTTAAAAATGTTGACGCTCTTTAGCGGCAAAACGAGGCAACTTCGGACATAGGTATGTTTACCCGGATCGCCTTATTCTCGACCAAAGGATCTTTGGTTAAACGCTGCACACGGTAGTAGAAAGGAGGCACCATGCGCCATCTTGGATTTTGACGTCACAAGCCCGCCCACGTGGGGGATCGGATTTTCCACCCTTATTTTTACACGCTTACGTGTGAGACCGGATTTTCCACCCCTATTTTACACATCCACGTGCGAGTCCGGATTTTCCACCCTTATTTTTTACACGCTTACGTGTAGGGCGTGTTTTTTCACCCCTATTTTTTACATATCCACGTGTGAGACCGGATTTTCCACCCTTATTTTTTATATACCCTCGTGTAGGACGCATTTTTTTCACCCCTATTTTTACACATCCACGTGTGAGACCGTATTTTTTCACCCTTATTTTTATATACCCTCGTGTAGGACGTGTATTTCCATCCCTATTTTTTACACACCCACGTGTGAGACCGTATTTTCAACCCTCTGTATCCCTAATTAAGATCTTTTGGTAGTTGCTAACGTGAGAGCTGTATTTTAGGGTTAGCGTTGAGCTGAGGGCTTAGGGTGGTGGCTGAACTGGGGTATGGCTTGGCTTAGGGCGGGGGCTGGAGCTTAGGGGTGGTCTAAGGATAAGTCTTAGAGTTTGGCCTTGGTGGTGGAGCTAGGGTTGGAGTCAGGTCTTGGTGGTGGAGCTAGGGTTTAGAACTGTATTTAGGGGTGGGGCTGTATGTAGAGGTGAGGATAAGTCTTAGGGTTATTTCTGATGGTATTAAGGTCCTTCTGGTTGTAACCCTGGGGGTTAGGCAGACACATACGCCTACAATAATTGCATAATTAATAAGATATTATTATTTAGTCTATTGCTTTAAAAGGGTTAAATGCTATTGGAGAAAACGTTTCTAATAAGGAGATGAGATAGCATCTGTGTTAAGGATTGATCTTGCGTGGGGGAAATTTGAATGACAGTAAAATTTAATTATAGAACACTTATTTTTATTATCATAATTAAAAACCCTCAGTGAGCTATAGAAAAATTACTGCCATTCGGGTGTAATGAAACAAAAAAAAAAACATTTTTATTAAGTTAATTACATAACAGTTTGTCTTTTCTTAAACGATTATTAAAAAACATAGTTTTACCTGCATTGAAAATAATATCCATACGTCCGTTAAAAAATGTTGTACGCCTTAATATTTTTTAAAGAAACTTAATGCTTGTGTTTTATAACTGTAATTAAAAATCTGTAAATAAATAAAAGGGTTAATACCACACTTACCATAT
Source organism: Vesta saturnalis (assembly GCA_036346205.1). Lineage (NCBI taxonomy): Eukaryota > Metazoa > Arthropoda > Insecta > Coleoptera > Lampyridae > Vesta > Vesta saturnalis. The sequence goes on from JARFJB010001466.1 coordinate 2,992,421, forward strand.
CTGTACTTAAAGAACGTTTTCGAGGCACTGATTTATGCGTGATGGTCACCGCTTTTGTGTTATCTGTCAACTAAAAACTTTCTAGATTGTGTAAAACCAGCTATTGGTTTCCCCATAGTGTAAAATATACAAACAACCTCATTGTCTTTATCATACTTACAGCAACATGCATTTACCTTTCTCTTAAAATAAATCGGTTTGAAAAAATATTCGTATACGGACACACAAAGTGTTTTTATAAAAACCATATTAAGTGTTTGGAATGTTTAAAATTTCATAACATTTTGTAGTAAGAAATCACTGTTCACGTTTACTTTTAACTAATTACCAGTGTAATTATATAACTTTTGTTTAATTTAATAGTCTAAAAACCAATATAAATGGTTAATATAATTTCTAAAAAATATTATTAGAGTTGATACGCCGTTTTATTTCAAGTAATTGTTTTCAATATATATAAAATGTGTAAATGGACCTGTATTATTTGTTGTAACCTTCTACTTACATAAATTCAACTTATACACGAATTAATAACGACCTCCACTAACTAGTTTATAACACAATCGCTATGTAGCGTATTTTTTTTATTTACACCCGTACTTCTATAAACTATTAACGCTCCATTTTAATAGGGTGATCAACAAAAGGTTTACTGTTAAAGTATACGATGAAGATCGTTTAAAGCAAACCTTGTATTATTCTTATATACGAATGACATTTCAAAAAATACTAGTATAATTAACATGAAGGTTTATAAATCTACATCTAGACAAGGAAACAGTTTTAAACACAAAGAATTTATCTGTAAGGGGCAGACAAAGCTATTACATAAGACGTTTTACATAAACGTGGTTATTCCACATTGAGTGGCGTGGTAGAGTGACGTAATCTATTTTATTTTGAAATTTCATAGAGAGCATCACCATCATCGAAATTTTGAGATACTACTATCTCATCGTCTTCACCTTGAACGATTATATTGTAACCTATAAAGCAAGCTAATAACCCTAATAGTTTATCAGACATTATTACATGGACACGAGGTTAGCTCTAAATTAAATGGTTTCAACGCTGCTCTGGGAATGCTGTACACACTTAAAACCTTTAAGTCTGCTCGCCGAAGTTGTACCGTATTCACTTTCTTCAATTTTTGTCTGCACTCTGTTTCGAAGCTGTAATACGTTTTTCTAATACATAAACAGAATCTTCAATACTGTGATACGTGTAGCAGCAAAACACATTAGCTAGTTAGTTTCACCTCTATATTACTTTACATGCAAGCCTGATCTTATCATAAATAAATACATCTGTCAAAAAAAGCTGATTAAACATAACTCCACGGCCAGGTATAGCAAGCAACGCTTACAATTATAGCTCTTAGTCAACACAATAGGGCCTACAACTACATACAATCGACTAGCACTGCTTTAGCACGAGGATCAAACGAAAAAACACGCACGCACACAAGCTCGCACGTACGCTCTCACGTACGCACGCACGTGCGAACGCTCGTACGTACGCCCGCACGCTCGCACGTACGCACGCTCGCACGTACGCACGCTCGCACGTACGCAAGCTCACACGTACGAGCGTTCGCACGCCCGTACGTACGCTCGCACGCACGCACGTATGCGCGCACACACACACACACACACACACACACACACACACACACACACACACACACACACACACGAGAGAGCGAAAACACGCTAAAGCGAAAAACTTGTAAACTTGCAAACATGAATCAAGACGGTGGAGCACCGCTAGGAAAAAAAACAGGTTTATTAACAAAACCGAAGGAAAGCTTAACGTTTTGAAAATATATTATTATTATTATTATAAACAACAATACATCATTATTATTTAATAACATGCTTTATCGGTTTTCTTCTTCTTCTTGAACCGTGAGTCGTCCTCATCATCATCATCATGATTTTGAGATTTGCCCTTCCCCCCTACCTCATCGCTCTTCTTTCTCTTCTGTGAATCATCATCTTGGATGTGAGATACATCCAGCTCAACCACGTCATCGCTTTCATCATTATCTTGAACGGTTATGTTGTAATAGTTTATTAACAAGTCAGTAAAATCTCTAATGTCCGCTGATGTTGGCTCATAAACAGGAGAATACATTATAGTAATGCTCACTCGATGACAGTCACACTTTAAAGAGCGAAACACACGAGAAACGAGAACGCAACTAGCTTTGGGTCTTGTGCGCAAGCGTACTCGTCAATGTTAGGGTAGAATCGGACATCTTCGGGGATGTCTGAAGTATTGACCTAACCACACTCTAACATAGCCCCTGGGGGCATGTTTTATAAATCTAAACGCCTCTTTTATGGTCGAGGTATTTTCTCCTAAGAAGCCAGAACGCAGCTAGCCTTTGGTCTTGTGCGCAAGTGTGCTCGTCAACGTTCGGGTAGAATCGGACATCTTCGGGGATGTCTGAAGTATTGACCTAACCACACTCTAACATAGCCCCTGGGGCATGTTTATAAATCTAAAGGCCTCTTTATGGTCGAGGTATTTTCTCCTTAGACGCCAGAACGCAGTTAGATTTGTCTTGTGCAGCGTGTCGTCATCAGAATCGGACATCTTCGGGATGTCGATATTAACACTCTAACATAGCCCTGGATATGTTTATAAATCTAAACGCTCTTTATGGTCGAGGTATTTTCCCTAAGACGCCGCAGGGGCTATGTTAGAGTGTGGTTAGGTCAATACTTCAGACATCCCCGAAGATGTCCGATTCTACCCGAACGTTGACGAGCACATTGCGCACAAGACCAAAGGCTAGCTGCGTTCTGGCTTTAGGAGAAAATACCTCGACCATAAAAGAGGCGTTTAGATTTATAAAACATGCCCAGGGGCTATGTTAGAGTGTGGTTAGGTCAATACTCAGACATCCCCGAAGATGTCCGATTCTACCTAACATTGACGAGTACGCTTGCGCACAAGACCCAAAGCTAGCTGCGTTCTCGTTCTCGTGTGTTTCGCTCTTTAAAGTGTAACTGTCATCGAGTGAGCATTACTATAATGTATTCTCCTGTTTATGAGCCAACATCAGCGGACATTAGAGATTTTACTGACTTGTTAATAAACTATTACAACATAACCGTTCAAGATAATGATGAAAGCGATGACGTGGTTGAGCTGGATGTATCTCACATCCAAGATGATGATTCACAGAAGAGAAAGAAGAGCGATGAGGTAGGGGGGAAGGGCAAATCTCAAAATCATGATGATGATGATGAGGACGACTCACGGTTCAAGAAGAAGAAGAAAACCGATAAAGCATGTTATTAAATAATAATGATGTATTGTTGTTTATAATAATAATAATAATAATATATTTTCAAAACGTTAAGCTTTCCTTCGGTTTTGTTAATAAACCTGTTTTTTTTCCTAGCGGTGCTCCACCGTCTTGATTCATGTTTGCAAGTTTACAACGCCCTACACGTAAGCGTGTAAAAAATAAGGGTGGAAAATCCGGTCTCACACGTGGATGTGTAAAATAGGGGTGGAAAATCCGGTCTCACACGTAAGCATGTAAAAATAAGGGTGGAAAATCCGGTCCCCCACGTGGGCGGGCTTGTGACGTCAAAATCCAAGATGGCGCATGGTGCCTCCTTTCTACTCACGGTATTTCCGGACACCCTGTATAATATAATGGATAGGACGGGGCTACATAAAAGGTATTGTTTATAACGTACGTTCGACTATACCTAATGATATGAAGGCAAGAATACGCAATGCCTTTAAAGCAATAGCACCTCAAACGTTAATAAATCCAAGATAGAACACGCCTTTGTATTCATTAAAATGAACGCCACTTCGGACATTTTTTAAAGTAGAAGCATGTATTTGTAGTTGTAATTATCTATTAGATTCTACACGTGATTAAATTATTTCCATGTTTTATTAATATCCCGTATTTTTTTTCAATTTGTACTAAGTTTTATTTACCCTACAAAATAAAAAAAAAGATGTCATTTTCTATTTCAACGCCATTAATTTTGAAAAATTAGATGTAATATTTAAAATAAAAAGAAATCAAAATAACTCAAAAAATGTTAGTTAGGTATAGGGAACCCTAGAATAATTTGAAAGGTTATAAAATTTTATAACAAACTATTTTATTAAATACAGGGTGTGTTACTTAAAATAAGGCAGTTATTTGCAATATTAGGTACCTGCAGTTGACAGTTTATTTTTGAGTGCTCTGTATATTTTCTTAACAAAAATTGTATGCCGTCTTACACAACAACCCTTTTGCAAAGTACTGACAAAGGATACGCCGTTTCAATAATAATAAACGTAGCAAAAATAAAGTTTTAATTCAAGCCTGTAACTTCAAAAATCATTAAATATCTTTGAAACGGTAGGTTTTAGGTATAGGGAATTCTATTGCAACTTGCCTTTATTTTATTCGTAGATTTCAACAAACATGTAATATACAGGGTATTCCATTAAAAAATATATAACTTTGATATGATATGATTTGATATGATACTTATATATCCTTTTTTGTGAACACCCTATATATGTTCTAAGAAACTTCGTGGCGTATACGGTGCGCCACCACCTATATATATATATATATATATATATATATATATATATATATATATATATAGTGTAATCACTCAAATGTTGTCAAATTTATATATGTTGTTGAGGGTGAGGTGCGATTGTTTTTAGTATAAACAATTTTCGATAGGTGGCGCTTTTGAAAATAATACGAAAAATGTTTTTTTTTGCATGTATTTCGAATACTGTTCGTATGTATAGTTTTGATTGACATTTCATTTTCTAATATTCCTTTTATGTGAAACGAAAGTGCTATTTTTGTCATTAATACGACAAAATGTCATTCAGGAAGGTTGCTTGTAATATGCAATTTAGTCTACGTGCACCATTTTAGAAATATAAGATTGATTTGTATTCTTGCATTGTGAACTACAGAATGACCAAAATAGCAACTTGCTTCTAGATAAAATAACTTTTTTTAATTGTCATGGCCACTTTCAATTTTAAAAACTTAAAATGTGCTTGAAATTTTTCTCAGATCAAGCGGTATCACAAAACATCAAAATAAGATTCAAACCTTTTTTATCAATTACGCTTATAATGAAATCAATCCGGGGATATACTGCATAAACATTCCTTGTGTGTTGAATACTTCTCGTATTTTGTTTATTTTTCAAAATGGGACATGGCTCTTAAACTATGTTAGCAAGTGTTGAAATATTAATGTTAATAGAGTTTATAAAATATGAAAACATACATGGTTAAAACTAAAATTAAATAATTCTCAACAGTAGGATTTTTAAATTATATTATAGAGCAGGTGCGTGTCGTTTCATATTTTATCGACTTTGAACATCAGTATTTCAAATATTTCATAACAGTTTTCATTTACTGAAGAGGATAGCTGTAATTAATATCGAAACGTTTAAGGTTTGTAGAATTTGGTTTTAAACGCCCAAAAAATTATTATAAATTTAAAAATGTTCACTTTCGAATTAATTATATAACATTGTTCAGAATTCGATAATACTATTCACACTATTATTCATATACATAACACGGTCCTAAGAAAACCTTGATTTGCGGAACTAAACACGCAAAACGCTCCCTCTGGTACTTTGCTAAAACCACTGTTCAGAACTTCCCTCCCTTTGGCATACACTAATGGAAAAATTGTACATCCCGTATAGGAACGCTCGAAAATTAAAAATATCTGGTGTGGAACACCACACGACCTTCCAACCTACAAAATGGAAATTAAAACAAATGAAATAATGTTAATAACATTTTTTTAGGATATACATCTTTTATAAGAAGTTCATTACAAAAATAGGCAACATTGTAAACGCAAAAACAATAATCTATGTCAAACAGACGTTAAAAACTTCATGACAGACAGATGCTAACTTATATTAAAACAAATAATAATTTATTATGTTAGAGTAATGATTTTACAGTCGAAGCTGAGGTTGCGCCCGAACGTCTGAGGGCGTAAAACAGACTGTAACATACTCCTGTAGCGAACAATATTTTCCGCCTGAAGAGATTTTATTTTGCACTATAATTAAAACATTTTATTAAATACATATTACTAATTGTTAGACTGACGTTTATTTGACAAACTATACACATTTATTTCATGGCAACTAGATTTCGAAAATAAATTTACATCTTTCTAGCGCATTTATTAATAATTTTCTGTCTCTATCTAAAGAATTTTCAGTTTCGATGGTAAAAAATTTATATAATGAGTAACATTACATCTAAATTAACGTGGTTGTAATGATTTGATAACATATCAAAAGGCGGAAAAATAATTTTAATTTCAATGTTTTCAGGATAACTATGTACCTCTTTTTTATACGTTCATAACGAAAACAGGTAACATTGTAAAAACAAAAACAATAATCTATGTCAGAATGACGTTTAAAACTTCATTTCATATAGAGATTAATAGACATAAATACATGTTAACGTAACCAAAAAGTTCCAGAGCCGTCCGCTTCTATAAAAATATCGATAATACAGTTTCAGCATTTTGAATCATATTCAATTAATTTTTACATTGATTACGCTTTACATTAAAAAACTTTTTAAAGAAAATTTATGTAAAATTAAATTTTCTTTAAAAAATACGTCTACACTTTTTTTTTATAAAATGAATCGTTATTCAGATAATGAAAAAATTTGAACTAAAAGAATTTTTTGCCGCTAAATTACGCGTCGTATCAAAAAATTGTATAGAATATAATTAATCGATAGGTTTAAGGTCTATATCTAGGTATTTTTATATCTTTAAAATATGCAGCTGTTTTAAAAATATTTGATAAAAACCAAAAACTGCCCCTAATAAATCATCAAAGGATTTCTCCCAATATCTCGTCAGATCTAACCCAACCGAAAACAAGTTTAAATACAAAATGTTAAGTACGTAGTTATTTTCGTTCTGGAGTTACTATGGATACTAACATACATCCACACAGACATACACAGACACACATCCAGACATGATGGTCGATCTTGTCGAAACTTAGCCAAAACTTGTAAAATGAGCTAATAAGCCGATTTAGCGATAGTGAAAAAAAGTCGATTGCATAACCTTCTATACCTACTAATGCATATGTAGGTTGGAAGGTAAAAAAATCCGTTCGATGCAATCAAGTACCTATGACAAATTTTTATTGAGTTACTGCTAATGAAAGAAAACAATATCCACCGCAGTCACCGCAGCTCCATCAGCACCTAAAAAATCACGAGTTTATGGACATGTAAGTCTTAAACATTTATGGTAAATTTGAATCTAATCGCTGCTTAAGTTATTGCGGACCAAAGAAAATGATATTAATTCATGTTACTCCATCCCACTACCAAAAATCACAGGTATCTGGACAATTGCCTCTAAACGTTTTGAGTTATTGTAGCATAAAAAAAATCTTATTTACTCTTCTTACTTATCGCGAAAACCTACCACCACCAAAATCAATGCGACATTTATTCTTAGCGTAACATAGAAGAAAAAATAATTAAGAAGTGGAAATATATTTTCATTCAAAGTATTTTCCTCTTAATGCAGCGATTCTGCAACTTCTGTAAACCTTGTATTAATTCCATTGATTTCTGTTGCCTTGCCAATCTCAAGATTTCCCCAACTTCTATTATTTCTTCGATAGAACAAAATTTATGTCCGGGAGAATCTGCAGCAGACTCCAGAATAAGGCGGATGTTCAAGCATTTCGAATATATCCAATCATGAATCCTATTCACTGAAATCCGTGACATGTGTGCTGGTGTGTTGTCCTGTAGAACAAGTATATTTTGTTGAATTTACCGACTTTTTTATTTAATCTGTTCTCATAAAGTTTTTCATAAAATGAAAGGACATCCTCCGCCTTGCTCTAATAATCAACCATAATTACTCCTCGAGAATCCCAAAAAACTGAAACAAGAAGTTTACCAGCAGACTTCTGCACACGAAACTTCTTAGGCCTGGAAGAACCATAGTGTCTCCATTCCTTTGACTGTTGTTTCGTCTGTGGGTCATAGAAATGTAGCCAGGTGTCATCTATGGTAAGAATATGATTCACGAGCTCAACGTCTTTGTCAGAACGGATGCAGATGAATCACGACGCTTCCACTCGTGCTTTCTTTTAATCAAACATTTATGAATCCATTTTGCACTAATTCTTTTGATATCCAGAATGAACTAAATTATAGGATATACACGTTCGTATGGAATCTTTAATGCATCAGATATATGTTTTGTACCAATCTTCGATCTGATAGTATTAAGTAGCGAACTGCATCAGTATTTTTGTCGTAGACACAGAAATCGCTCTTCCAAGTCTCTAGTCATCTTCTACTGAAGAATTATATCTCTTGAGAGATGCAACCCAATTTTTTACAGTTGCATACAAAGGAGAGTCATCGCCAAGTATTTACCCATTAACCATGTAAAAACAGGTACTTAAGATAGAAAGATAGATATTCAATTCTCACAATTTTTACAATGTCGGTCAACATGACTTTTTAGGAATTTTATTACAAAGTAATGCGTTAATCCTTGGCAGTCAAACTTCACAATAACATTTTAACTAAGTTGTTGTTTGTTGCTATGGTGATGAAACCTTATTTCTTGTTATTAAAACTGCCAAGGCTAACTAGATATCAATACATCCTGGTGTGTCCTAAAAGGATACACCAAATTTCAATACATTGCTTCTAACGTTTTTAAGGTATTGCGGCCGAAAGAAGATCACATTTACCCCTCTTACTGCTTACTCTGCAAATCCACCACCATCAAAAATCACTTAGCTCTAGAAACTTTGTGTAAGGTTGAATACAATCGCTTTTTTCAGCGGTTTCATCGTTTCTTACCCCGCAGATCACCATTACCAAAAATCACTGAGGTACAGAAGTTTAGGTCATAAATACATACACGAGACTTGAACGCAATCGCTTTTCAAGTTTTTGACATATCGCTTCCGAAAGATTTTTGCACACTTTCGCTCGTACGCACTCACGCATGCATGCGTGCATGCATACACACATATGGATCACGAATTTTGGAAACCTACGCTAAATATCAAACGGATCTCATATAAGGGACTATATGTCTAAAGTGAACGATTTTTTTAGTTATTTCAGTTAGACTCAATATCTAACAAAAAAAATCATTTTTCGAAATAGTTTAAAAATCGCTAAAAATTTATACGGGGAAATAGATAATAATTAAATAGGGAATTTTATTTACTAATATAATAAGAATAACAAAAGATGAGAGTAACACTTTTAATTGAAGTAAAACAAAAAGAAAGATTAAACTACAGTAAACACTTGTACTGTAGTGCTGCTTTCAGAAATTTATTGGTCTTTAAAAACTCGGTGTGAGTTTTATCAGGCAAGGAGCGAACGATTGACTAATATTTCTGTTTACAGGATGAAGCAGCGAGAACGCCAGATCCTCCTCGTGATGGTAGAGTTGCCAACCCCGTTGCCTCTGCGTGCCTGTAGAGGATTTGCAACGGAAATCCGGCATCCGGCAGTCTCACCGGTGTCAGGGTTTCCGTCACGCACAGCTTTTCTGCAGGGCGGCAGCAGGCTGTTTAAAGTGCGCTGGAGATCACCAATCCAGTGAACGCACGAAACGCCGTATAAACCGATGTGTTAACTGCGGTGGGGACCACCCCGCTAGCTATAGAGGGTGCCCGAGGTTCCCTCGACCACCACAGCGGAAGAAGACGGAAGGACAACAGCGACCGACTGCGGCGCCTTCTTCAAGCTGGACCGGCGTCAGTTGCACCCTGGCGACGGCAGGAAAGGTTGAAAAGGTAAAAGTACCCGCCGCTGTCGTTACCCCACCTGCCCAACCCGCCTTAGGGTTTGACGCCATATTGGGCCTCCTCGGAGGTCTCAATATGGAGAAGGCCCTACTTGTCATTCGCAAGGTGGCAGGGGTTCTCGCTCAGGCGAAAACTGCGATGGATCTGTGGGGAGTGATCCTCAAGCACGGTTTAAAGGTGGTTGCCCTTTTTGGGTAATCATTCAAAGGTCCGGAGCGAAGACTGGTACCCTAGGTAAGTATCCAGTACCGACAATTTATTTAATTCTGTTCGGTTAACACCGACAATGTATTCACACATCTAATACATGTTTCTATTTATTTGAGATGCGCAGGACATCAGCAACATCAGCCACAATCCAGCGACAACAGGACAGCCCACACAACACCTACACTACCAACAGCACCACCACTACAACGTTTTTTTTTGACAAACTACAAATATCAACTCAAAGATGTCAACTGGCATAACCAGGGACCGGAAAAAATGTACCAAAAAATATAAAAAAATGCGCATTTTAATGCAATTGATTTGCGAAAAATATGCAAAAGTATTTACGAAAAATGCAATATAAAAAATGCAACATTAATAATATAATAATAACTAGTAATCCTCATTTTATATTTGTGTGACGTTGGATATAATAACATTTAAACAAAACAATATTTAGTTTTTAAGTACATACTTTATTTGCCATTATCTTGAATAGGTACCTAAAATTACCATAATATCTAAACACTAGGATACATAAGTATATAGTGTATTAACAAATACATATCCTATTTATTCAAATTCATCCCTCGTTTTATTCATGTCTTCTATGAATTGACCGGTAGGTCAATTCATAGGAGGTAGGCCAGGTTAGATAAGGGACTAATCTCATACTACAGGTAATAAAAATAAATTACCTGTTTTAAATATTCTCTTTTCTTAAGAAATGGATTATTTATAAATAACAACCCGCTGAGTTTACGACTGATACTTTACTTGCAAGTGAACCTTTAGGATTGAAAGAGGAAAATTTCCGAAAAAAAAATTCAAAATATGTGGAGAATTTGAAAAAAATGCAAGATTTCTTAATTTATGACAAAAAAATGCAAACTGCATTTTTTCCAGTCCACGAAATCCACTGGCTGAAGATAACGAGGAATCCTGAGCAGCGCACCACCAACACTATTAAATATATTATTGCTTATTTTATTGTATATTATATTGTAACTATATATCAGTTGTTAATGTATCTAAAAATTCTAATAAACTTTGTTGAACTTGACCTTTAGTAGCGTATACGGTCCATCAGGTTCTATCCGCCGATTCTCAAAATATTTCTATAAAAAGTTATTTACAAGCTTTATGAGGTGGAGCTCCATTCTGGTGGTACTACAATTTTAAAAACACTTTGCACGTGGAATAAACAAAAAAATGAAACAAAATTGACCCTAAAATTTTTAACAAGTTTACCATTCCAATTATCGTCATAAAAATGTAACACTATTTTTAATTGCAGTATTAAATCTGCAGTAGGTAACCATAAAGGCTTATATTTGCGTTTTCATCTTTCATAAATTTATTTTGGCCACACAATGAATTCTTAAAGCTACTATCATTTACTGAAGACAATAACTGGAATTTTTATCGAAATGTTTACATTTAAATAAAAGGTAAATAAAAAATATTAATTTAGTTTAATTATGTGTGGTAATTGTGAAAGTTTGAATTTTTATACTAATTACAGATATACGCAAATCTCTTTCATTATTCTTTAAGTCGTTTTTAAGATACGCTCTGAAATATCCCAAGTGTAGTTTCATTTTTTTCATTATCTACAAAATAAAAATTAAGTAATCTTAATAATTGGTAATAATATGCATTTTTTTTTTATTTTGGATAAATAAAATTGCTACGTTTCTTCAATACCTTGGCTTTATCAAAAATGTATTAATAAATTAAAAGTAAAACATCCAAAGTTCTTTAATTGATGTAAAATATGAAACAAAAATTTAAAAAAACACTCGAGAAGACAAAACCTCTAAAAAGGAAAACAATTTTCTTGGATCACAGCTAAGAACACTCTCGATCAAGTCATCTTTGAAAAAAAAAATAATAAAGAAATAAATAAATCAAAACATCAAAAAAGTAAAAAAAATATTTCATCAACTAGAAAAGAGCTGAAGAATACTCTTAATCGATGCCACAGACAGATACACAAATACGCCCGATAAACCTATAACACTCTTCTTTTTTGTTTAGGGGTTAATAAAATTTATTCATTATATAAAATGAGTGGAGGGAGGAAATTTTCTGTGCTCATTCTCACTTTATGTAGAAATCTATATATTTTATAATAAATGTTACCAATACAAACCTTTTATTTTTCTTAATAAAATCTGAAAAATTCAAGAAAACGAAGTAAGAAAATTATTAACATCTCTAGCTTTTGTTATCTATCGGGTCATTCAAACTAACTCCAAATGATAATTTCACATTTTTAATAAACAAAAAAAATGTCGTAAAAACCGTTTATTTTGCACATGGAAACGTTAACATAAAGTATCCTTATTTAGTGCATAATCCACTGGTGAAGAGAAAAAGGGGATTGCTATTTGAAAAATTTGAATTTTTGAATTGTCCAGATGGCGAACTTTCGGGATACTTTCTGCGCACCCTGTATGTTTGTAAGAACATTTTTAGAGGTTTTACAAGCTACATGTCCTATTTATGAGAGGTTGGTCTGACTAAATCGAATTACGAAAATTACTTTTTGTCAAAGACTGCATCTAGCAGAAATTTCGAAGAAGCTGAAATAACTCAAAAATCGTTAAGTTTAGATAGTACCCTATATGTAGTCGCACTGAAGTTTAGTGTATATTTAAAAAATTTAATAAAAACAATGGCTTTCCGTTTGCATCCATCTCTGGTTTAACCGAAAATTGTATTAAACTGAAAATACTCAGAAACTTGCAGAAACTTATACACAAATCAACCAAAATCAAAAATGATAAAAAATTCAGCAAAGAATTACGATATAAATGTGTAAACGTTTATAATCGATTCGTTCAAAAGTAATTAGGTAGTCCTGCACTACTGTTTGTTTGATTTATTAATTTTTAATGCGTTTAATTTTTTTTGTATGTATAATTAAAGATAAATTTATTTGACATAATCAATAACACATAATTCAAATTAATCAAATGTGAATCTAGGTTTTGATCATTATTACCCAGACCCACCTAAGAAAAGTGCGATAATGAAACTCGCTATGAAACTTTAAAGAATAGAAAATTTCGAAATAAAAAAAACATATTTATAATACACGACTTAATTTAATCCATTCAACATTCAATATCCTCTGCTTATGTATTTAAATGGTGAACCCTATTATCAAATGTTAGATGAAACAATACAGCCCCTTATAATTCACGAATTGCAAAATCAAAGAGATGAAGACCAGAACTAGTTTTGAATGGCAATTTGTTACATTTTCGACAAGACGAACAAGACGGGACCTCTACACATTATACACTACGTGTTAGAAACTGGTTACAGCACAATTATGCAGATCAATGGACTGGACTGGACCTGTGGAATGGCCACCCCCTCCCCAGATTTGACTCCATTAGATTTCTTCTTATGGGGTCACTGAAAACCTGTGATATACTATGGTACTGATGAATAGCGTTTTGAAAGAGATTTACAAATAAATGATGTATTACACACGGGGTAGTGTAATTTAAAAAAACAGGGGTACGGTGGCTAGCGTATAAGGGGTGAGTCATATTGGTTCCCCCTCAATGTTCTAGAATCGTTTTCGAGACATTTTACTTACCTGTTACAGTTTCGAAGATATGAGTTTTGGTAAGTTTTCAAATTGACATCCTGTATATATTCTGTGTCCAAGATAATATGGGCCACTATGGGGAGCTTGGAAACGGTAATATATACAGGTTTGATCAAATTGGAGAAAAGTTGCGTAACCAAAGACCTAAGAAAATAACGTTTAGAAATCCGTGAAAAAATGTTTGGTTTTTGAGTTACTTTGAAAATATTAAATTTTTAGATTTTACAAATTGTTTTTTTCTGGCATTAATATTTAATGTAGACCAAAACTGATGACACTTCCCTACATCAACTGTTAATGCCCATTAAGGAGGCATTATTTGTTTTTCAATCCGACGTTTCATCTTTGCCGAACCATCATCAACTTCATTTCTTTAAATACGGTCTTGGTGTTCTGATATCAGGTTATTAAAATCCAACACATTATGGTTTAATTGCGTTTTAGTCTTTTTTCGGCCTTAATTAAGAACATTCCTATTGGTATTACGGACCTGTACATAGTTTTTTTTATTTTTTAAGTATTAATAGTTACCTACATCTATTAAAGGTTTATATCGGTTAAATATTTAATAGCAATCCAACGACTAAATTACTAATTTAATAAAAAAACAAGGATCATATCAAAGTACATTACGATGGTAAACAACGGCCCTGCAATCGTTGTACCAAAAGTACCAGTCCGTATGTTACATTCAAATCGACTTTTAGTTTAAACATTGATGGTTTTCAGGCCAATAATGGACATTTCGCCTTTTGAAAATACCATTATTCTTAATCACGCTCTCATCCGAACATATTATTTGTTATGGAGAATTTATAATTCTCCCGGCACTTTCTCGTGTACCGTTCACATTTTACTAATAATTAATTGCCTAGATCAGTTAACAGTTTAGATCATTTAGATATTTATTAATAATCCAACGGCAGATCTCATACATAAGTAACTAATCCTACTTCTTTTAAAATTATTTTCCGTTTCCAACTACACAAAAGCATGCTTTTGAACAAATGAATATGACAATGGCGTATTATACATTTGGATTGACGGTCACATCGGATACTTGAAGCATTAGTTTAGTATGTAATAAATAGGTAATTTCTTTTATTGATTATGTTTTCTAAAGTTTGAGATGGTAGCATATTTCATTCCATCCAACCAAAATCGTTCTGTTGCGGAGCGTATGTATTTAAATAATTATCCCGAAAGGATGCAGTCAAATAAAATGGGTTTTAGCAAATTAGTGTCAATCTCAAAGTATATGGTTCTTTTAAAAAAACCGGGAGTTTTTTTTTTTGGAAAATACTAGCAATGAGGAAATGTTTTGTTAGCTGTGACTTACAATCCTGGTATACCAACCCGGCGAATTGAGCAAAACATTGATATACGTTAACCAAAGGCACATTTTATTTAAAAAAAAATTCATCCATAAAGGTACAGACACTGCCAAAGACTTACACAGGGTGATTTAGAAAGACGTCGCTTATTCTGTGAATGGTATGCAAGAAAATGGCAGGAAATATGGATTTCCTACATCAAAGAATGTGGTCTGATGAGAACATGGTTACAAATAATGCTATTTCTCATAGAAAAAATGTTCATAATAGGTCTGAAACCAATCAATGCTTAAATAAAACGTCAAGACATCACCAATTTGGTTTTAATGTGTGGGCTGGTATTTTCGGCACTAAGATTGTAGGACCGTTTATTTAGGATTATAGTTTAACAGCAGAGCGTTACCTTCATTTACTGGAAAATGATTTAGAGGATGCTCTCGATAATGTGTCTCTTACGAAAGTTCGCAAATGTTGGATACAGCACATAATTCAAGAAGAGTTAGAGAGTATCTTTCAGTACGATTCCCAGGAAAAGTCATTAGTACAGATTCAGAGATTCAGAGATATCCTGACTAGCGCATTCCCCAGATGCAAGCCCACTTGATTTTTTGTTGTGGGGGTTCGTTAAAACTATATATACCAACAAAATTTTGAAACCGAAAAACAATTGAGGAGGTTAGTTTTAGAAGCATTTACTAGTATTACTCCAGAAGTGCTAACCAGGTTAAAATCTAGTGTGAAGAGGTGATATTCTATTTGGAAAACAATGGAACTTAACACATATGCTTTAGATTTAATTGTTGTGTACATATTCACTTGTTTTTTTTATTTTTTAAGCCTTCTGCTAATTTACTTTAATATGATTCTTGTTTTTTTTTTAAATTAATATGTCAATTTGGTCATTGCATTGCTATTAAATACTTAAACTGTTAATAGATATAGGTACTTATGAATTTAAAAAAAATAAAAACTACGTGCAGGTCCGCAATAAGAATTTTCTTGATTAAGACCGAAAAAAAGACAAAAACACAATAAAACCATAATGTGTTTACATCATTGGATTCGGAATAAAAAGGACTCTAATAACCTGGTATCAGAATACAAGGGCCGTATATACAAAAATGGAGTTGACGATGGTTTCGCAAAGATGAAACGACGGATTAAAAAACTAATAATGTCACTTTAAATGGCACTAAAGGTTGCTGTAGAGAAATGTCATGGGTTTTAGCCTAGATCAAATATTAACGCCAGAAAAACACCGTTTGTGAAATCCAAAAATTCAAGTTTTTCACAGTAACTCAAGGACCAAAAATTGTTTCAGAGATTTCTAAACCACATTTTCTTAGGCTTTTGATTACGCAACTTTTCTCCCATTTAACCACATATGTATCTGTATCTGTTACCGTTTCCAAGATTCCTATAGTAGCCCTCATTATCTTGATATTGGTGTATTAATAAGATTCTTTACATACAAGTATTTGTGAAAAAGTTATGTAAAACCTAACTTGTTAACTTTTAATGATCAATGTACGTTTGTATAGATATACAAGCTATATAACTGATATTCCCAATAATACACGAAGTATAGCACACGTTTTTCATTATATGAGGTACAACGTCAAATGATGAATATACGTTCAACGAGATCAGAATGGTTTACAAATAACAAATTGGTATTAAATGAAAATAAAACGTTTGAAATGATGTTTACGCACCGTGAGGTAACAAACATTAATAATATTGAAAAATAAAATTTTTAGGTGTGTTCTTAGACCCAAAACTTACTTGGTGGCACCATATTGATTACGTAGCCAACAAAATCACAAAAAACCTGTTTGTTATAAGAAGATTAAGTAGCCTACTGAATTTAGCCACGTTGAAAGTAGCTTATCATGCCTTAATAGGATCTGTAATTTGTTACGGTCTAATAAACTGGGGCCATGCTCACAGTTGCCGCAGAATTTTTGCTCTCCAAAGAAAAACTATCAGAATAATGCTTCATATGGGGTTTAGAGAATGCGTTAAGCCAAAATTTGCAGAATTGCATCTACTTACTTTTCCTTCTTTATATATATATATATATATATATATATATATATATCATTGTATAAAATTTATTTATGACAATATTTCCCAATATCAAAAGCATTACAGTTTTCATGAACATAATACTCGGGATTCTGAATTAATAAGGATTGATAAAATCAGATTAAGTAGTAGTCGTAATGGTTGGAATTATTATGGAATTAAGTTTTATGACAAACTACCAGCTTCGATCAGACACTTCCCTAGGAATAAATTTTTAAAAATTATAAAAACCTATCTTATCCAAAAGACATTTTATAGCATTGACGAATTTCTTAATGTAAATGTCAACTGTGATTTAAATTATTTGTGATACTTGATATCTTTATAACTTGTTATGTATTTATGTTGACCTGTGTAAAACTAATGTTATTAACACCAAAAATAAATAATAATAATAATAATAATAATAATAATAATTATCAGGCTTTGCTGTTTTTGAAAAAGTGCCATGCTTTTCCAGAAAATTAAAAATACTGTTGTTTTGGTATTTATTTTTAATTATTATAAAATGTTGGTATTGAATAATTTCTCAATAAAAGTTCGAGTAAACTTAAAAAGTGTGTAAGCATTCGGGAGGTAATGGGTTCGATTCTCGTTACCACCTATCTTGTATGAGGTTTTTTCAGGGGTTTCTCTTAATACACAAATAGCGCATGATCACTGCAGATACGCACATCATGCAGGTATAGGCGAATTCTGGAGTAGTATCCTACCCCTCAGAACTCTAACTCCGATCCTATCCTGACGGCATCCATAAAACACGTTACTTTCTTTTCCCCTCACATATAATCTACAACGTATATTGTATACCTAGTGGAACACATTCCACGTATATACAAATATCTCTACATAATATTTATTGCAGTATTATAATCCAATTTGGATATATTCTTGAAATATGCATGAAATACATAGATCATATCAAGTCTGACAAACGTATATGCATATAGTGTGTAGTGTATATTGAATAACCAGTGAAATACATTCCATGTGTATACAAAGATCCCAACTTGATGTTTATTGCATATACTTAAAATATTGTAATGCTATGAAACCCAAAGAAACTGAGTACTATTTCTTTTCTTGTATACATGTTTCCAAATTAATTAAAATGCATCGCAAGTTTCGTATCAACTTTGTTTAGTTTTCATCTATATGATGACATCTAGTCATATAATATTGAAATAGGTAAAGTCTGTCCATAAACGAAGCGAAGAAATAAATTAAAATAGTTCATTTATTTACATATAAGCGGTACACGATTTTGTATTAAGTACTTAATAGAATACTTAAACTAGTTTTAGGATATACCGCTTCCATACTACAGCGTTAGAACGTAAATTATTTATCAACAGCTGCTAATCATTTAACAATGGGACGTACCTGTTGTTGAGTTCTAAAGTAAAAAGATCATAGGTGTGTACTTGGGTTGTGCAGAAAAACAAATGACGATTGCAATGTTTTATTGAAAACAAATACAGTACATACTTTCTAGTATTAGTAATTAATTAATTTAAAATTATTGAAAATGTGGTCGATAATGGTACTAGCAATTTGTGATATATACGGAGTTGACAATCCAAACAATCAATAATTACCACGAAATTCTTTTAATCTGAAAACAGAAAAATTATATTACAAAAAATAATATTCTCATTCCTTCCCAACTTTTAATTAGTATTAATTATTTCCATTATGACATATCTAATCTATATTACTTCAGTTTTATATTTTTTATCATAAAACAACCCAACGCCACTGGAATCTGCCAAACATGTTGATTTATTCCTTCGCTTCGTTTCTCGACAGATTATACATACAATTACTGTATTATTGGTAGCAAACACGTGACTGCCTTGTTAGTGCGTCTGCCTGTACGTAGTAATGAACCTAAATGTTTGACGTAGAATCATGTGGTTTTCATAAAACATTCCTTAGGACACTACTGCTACTAATATAGTTGACCTGGAGGTTTGTAACGCATTACTCCACCCAAGGCCGTTTATTTTAATTCTTAGTGTATATCGTTTTTAATTAGTTTATGTGTTTGCCATATTTTTCCACTACAATATGAGTGTTATATAAACAACAATTCAGCATAGTTATAATATAAAGAAGTTTTAAAAAATGAAATTGAAGAGTTATATGCAATGCGCGTAGGAAATGTATATAAAATGAAAACCTTGGGTAGTAATTACATTCACACTTATATCACTAATACGTAGATCACGCTGTAATTACGTAACTCCAGAAGTTCCTTAGGAAAGATGTGTAAATTAAGAATTTAATTAGATAATAATGTAACACTTCCTTTTCATTAACAAGTCTTTGCGGTGTTTTTAAAAGTAAACATTTTTATGTATATATATTTATATATATATATATATATATATATATATATATATATATATATATATATATATATATATATATATATATATATATATATATATATATATATATATATATATATATATATATATATATATATATATATATATATATATATATATATATATACACGCTTGGAATATTTTTATCTTTTATAGGTTATTTCTTATTTCTTCTCTCTACAATTAAAAGTGAACAGAAAGTAATTTAGTTTTAACTGGCGGTTGATTATCTACCAAAAATAAATTACAAAAGGCTAGTAATATTTTGCGTACCATGAACTTTTACTGCTTTAAAACCTTTAATTACACACGGTGTAATAAAAATTATATACGATTTCCTTAAAGGGTAGCTAATAACTTTTAACACCATATGCGAGAAAAATTAAAACGTTATATGTAGATTTGGTATATAAAATACTAGAAATTGTCACGTAAAGAAAAAAGTTAATGTCATTATTCCTTCACGCCATTCAGTCGCCCTCGACTTCCAACAACCGTGAATGTTTCGTTAAAGCGTGTAATATTTTTTGCTACCGCCACCGTCGAGCCTTTTTCGAAGCAATTTATTACATTAAAATGTAATACGTAACTGACAAAATAACACTTTATGAGCTTATGAGAATTTTAAAGGGCTGATTTCTTTCTATTTTATTTAGACAATTCGTGCTGTGAAATCTTTAACTTCAAATAGAATTAATTTTTTTACAAAGGAAATATACCTTATGAAAGGGAACTGAAAAATGGATAATGACTGATATTTATCGTCTTATTATATTGAAAGTATGGCTGAAAATATTTGAATAAAAAATGTAGTCATTGAAAACATCAAAGAAATGTGTCGATAAAAGAAATTTAGTGATTTTATAACGGAAAATGGGGATAAAGAGGGTTGTATTCTTTTCTGCGTCACTTCCCAAAGCTAAAAAGGACGGTATAAGGAACATTTTCCAGAATTAGTACAATAGTCATAAAAAAAAGTGACCAAAATAAGTGTAAATAAGAAAATAGTCAATCGACTGTTGTTTGTAATAAACAAGTAGTATTTGGTATGTCTATACTTATACCAACGCCTTCCCAAACCTTACCACGAAAAATTATGTTTAATATAATATCAAATTAAATTAGTACGAACCGACATTTTTATTTATTTATTGAATAAAATTCATCAACTTTGAAATAAAACAATCAACGGAAGGGCATTAAGATTAATTTTGGTTATTGTGGATTAATAACCGCTCGACGCGTACGCATTAATTTATTGTAATTGTTAAGCACATTTATTAGTAAAAGATCGATTATTATATGCCTTATATTTTAATCAAATAAATTATAACCTATAATTCGAAAACATATATACTTTTAACTTATGTATTTATGTTTCTTATTAAATGAGTATATTATCCCATTTCCCGGGTGATGTTTAGCCACTGTTGATTCCAATAATTGCCGGAGTGATGAAACTTTCAGAGATGGTGTTTTCCGATGTGAAAACAGGTAATTCCGTTTTGCATAAAAAATTTTGCTCGGGAACGGTCGTCATATTGGAAAAACTTAAAAAAATCGCCCATTTTGGAGTTATCCGGAAATAGCTCTAAAACTTTTAATTTTTCGAATTTGTACGTGAAATACTAAAATGTTGGTGGTAAAAGTCTGCACAATTTCGTTTTTTATTCATTTTTCTATGACTAATAGAACCAAAGATAGAATTTAAAAAAAAATGGGCAATTTTTTCACTTTTCGAACAACTGCCATCTTTTTGCCCTTTACGCGCAAATTACTCTATGATGGCGGCTCGTAGGTAAATACTGCTTCAAATAACATCGATATCTACGAAATGATTTTTTATACAACCTCTTACCACCAAAACTTGCCGAGATATGATTATTTTACTGAAATATCACTCACGACATTTTCCGTTAGAAGATTATCCCAAATAAAGCACGCGATTTCTTCAGCCATTTCGCCTACTGAAACTGACGGTTGTGAAAAGTACGTTATACTGAAACGCGTGTTACTCAAGAGGATGTATTGTACAATAACATGCAATGTTGTCAGATCATCAAAAGGACACGAGAATTACGCAGTTGCCAAAAAATATTGTAAATTTCAGCTACCAGGGAACATTCTACCATTTCTCGAGTAATATCACCACGAAAGATCTGAAATTGTGGCAAATGTAACTAAATATTATATAAATTGAGCTCCATACTTTACATTCCCACAACAATAGTATATTATGTTATTAGGAGTAAAAGTGATACTTTATGTGGCGAAGCTGAATGTTTATTTTGCCGAACGAAGTGAGGCAAATAATTCAGCTGAGCTACATAAAGCCACTTTTACTCCGAATAACATATACTTTTTTATTCGCAAACGTAAAAATAATTGGTAAAGATCGAAAGGAAAGATCAAACATAATTAGCAGGTAAAAGAATAAGATAATCAGGACTCTTTGCAAGTAAACCCTTTGCAAGTAATGAAACCATAACAACGAACATTTAATAAGCACATTTGGTAAAAATAAAAATGCCTAGGTACAAAAGTACAACTTTTACTCCATGTCTGAAAAGTAAAACTTTTACCTTTGACAGTGAGTCATAAAAGTGTCACTTTTGTGACGTTTGCGGATAAAATTGTTTACGTGTTAAAATTGTGCAATAAAAATAATCGGAAAATATACTTCCGTCGCACTGCTGTAGCTCATCCGTTACGTACGGATATTGAATGACCGTTTCATCGGAAATTTTGTAAACTTCAACTTTTCTTAAGAGCATCATTGACATAAACCTCATAGAAATAGAGCTATGTCGAAAAAACCGAAAAAATATCCGGTTTTATAACAATTGGGCCAAAAAGTGGCATTTTTTCATCGACAATATGTAAAATCCGTTTATATCTAGCTCGTTTTAAACTTGAGAGTCGTTTAGATAGTTGTTTAAAGTAGTAAAAAAGTATACAACATAATTTTTCCAACGACATTATTACAGTTTATTTTACAGATGACTCCGTTTTTGTTAAATCTATTAAAGAAATTAACGAATTTTTAAAGGTTATAAGGCAATATTCAGACGTAGACGGTACTACAATTTTTTTTGTACTTTTGTTCATTCTGTATTATGCAAATATTCAATTTTCCATTGAAATAATCACCCGAATGTAAATAATTGAATATATATTTACGGATAAATCATCGTATTTAGCAAGTATAGCTCATTTCGGAAGTATACGGTTATGTAGGGAAACGGAACAGGGCGCAAGATGTAGTAAATTTAAATACCTGTCGATTATCTAAGAATGACTTTTGCTGTTGTCGACATATTACCAGAGGAAATGAAAAACTTTCGTATCTCACCAAGTATTTGATCGTACGAGGTTGTACATAAAATCATTGTATAGATAAAGGAATTCTCTATTGATTTTAATTGAAGCATTTTTTCCTACGAGCCGCGACCATAGAGTAATTTGCGCCTAAAGACCAAGTTGTTCGAAAAGTGAACAAATTGACAATGTTTCTTTTTCTTCTACCTTCGGTTCTATTAGTCGTAGAAAGATGAATAAATAACAAAATTGTGCAAAATTTTAGCACCAACATTTTCGTATGTCACGTCCCAGTTCGAAAAATTAAAAGTTTTAGAGCTATTTCCGGATAACTCCAAAATGGGCGATTTTTTTAAGTTTTTTCGATATGGCGACCGTTCCCGAACAAAATTGTGTATTCAAAACATGAATTACCTGTTTTCACATCGAAGAACACTATCTCTGACAGTTTCATCACTCCGGCAATTATTGGAATCAAAAATCACCCGGGGAAAGGGCTATATAAGTTCTTAATCGATCTAAGGGTAATGTGTATGTTGAATATAATACCCTTACTATGAATGAATAAAATTTATTACTGCGCATGCGCGAGTAACGTCAAATCCGACTATTTGAAAAACGGCATTAATCAAAGAAGTCATTTTTAAAAGATGATTTATTTGACGGTATGAATATAAAATTCTTCTAAAAAAGTCAATACGTGGATAAGATTGTTACGCAAGCAATAACTTTCTACAAATCCTTTTTAAAAGTTCATTATACAGGGTCCGCCAATAGTGCGTGGACGATTATGAGTGTATACAATATCGTTTTCAAAATTATTTATTGCAGGATTGTGTGGGATCTTTCGGGTTACAATTAGAAAATATTTTCGCAAAAATTACTACTCGTATACAGGGTATTACAACACAAAGTTATATTTTTTTAATTGGAACATACCGTATATTATTATAAATTTGGATTCCCTGGTTAATTTTAAGGGCACTTTATACACTATATGAGGTATCTTAAACGCGCAATTTAGGCGCTGCAACCTATTTTTTGAAAATTTAGAGGTTGAAAAGAAAAATTGTAACAACCGTATGGAGAAATGTGTAACACAAAAATTTTAATGGTTAGTTAGTCATAGACTGCGCTACCTAAAATCGTAAAAATAGTACTATTATCTTATTTAATTTTCGAGATATCGTAATGCAAAGTATAAGATTTTCAATCATAGATAACTTGATTTTTTTAAATGGAAAGGTATACATTGTTTTACATTGTTAGATAGGACATTTAATTACATTTTGTTATGATATAACATTGTTGGTATTTATGTTTTGCCGTTTTTTGATAATCCAGCTTTTTTACTGAATTTGCAAAGTTTAAGATTTTTAATCATAGATAACTTGATTTATTTAAATGGAAAGGTATACATTGTGTTACATTGATAGATAGGAAATTTAATTACAATTTTTTTGATATAACATTGTTGGTATTTATTTTTTGCCGTTTTTTGATAACCCAGCTTTTTTACGGAATTTATCGATTTTGGAAGAAAATAATATTAATTAAATGTTCAAATTGTCGGCCACGCTGATTTAGACAAGACTGAATTCTTTTAATAAAACAAGCTTCAACCCGATCTAATATATTAGGAGCAATTGTAGCAAAAACATTTCTAATTCGCAATTTCATATTCTCAGGAGTTGTTGGTTCTTCCTCATATACTTTATTCTTCACAAAGCCTCAAAGAAAAAAATCCAATGGAGTTATATCGGGAGATCTAGCTGGTCAAGGTATCGGTCCTTGTCTTCCTATCCAATTTTCGTGAAACGTCGAATTTAACCACTGGGTTACAATTCTGGCATGATGAGGAGGTGCCCCGTCTTGTTGGAAAAATATACCTCTTCTTTGAGCCAAAGGTACATTCTCCAATAAATGATATAATTCGTTTTCTAGAAAATTATGATATTCTACCCCAATGAGTGTACCATTGAAAAAAAAAGGACCAGCAATAGTTCCGCCGAATATACCTGCCCAAACATTCACTGACCATTTATTTTGAGAGACTAACCGAAATTGGTGTGGATTTTCATTTGAATAAAAATGAAAATTATGTCTGTTCACAAATCCATTTCGATGAAATGTACATTCGTCGGTAAATAATATCCCCGATATAAAATTTTCGTTCGCATTTAACTGTTGTTGAACCCACTGGCAAAAATTAATTCGATTTTGAAAATCTTGTTCTTTCAGCTCTTGATGTAATTGTACGATGGAAGTTTGACTGATTTCTAAATTGTCACTTAATACTAACGCGGGGGTTTTCAACTGTAGCTAAAAGGACACGAAATTCATTTTCTTCATTTGTAACAACTTTAGCTCTTTCGTTTTTAGGATATCCAACACTTCCAGTACTTTCAAATCTTTCTAAAAGATTGCGAAACGATTCTTCTCTTGGTTGTCTTCGATCAGGATAACGCTGCCCGTAGATTCGACGGGCCAATAAACAATTTTTGTTTGATTCTCCAAGCACAAATATCATGTCAACTAATTCATTTTGCAAAAAATTACTCATTATAATTCTTAAATAAACGTATTACGTATATGATGTTCGTAAAGTTAAGCGTCAAACATTCACACTGCAATAAAGTAGTTAACTCAGTTACGTTTGAACATACACGCGAAATGACAAAACAGATACTATTGCTGAATTTTGTTTCTAATATTCTTTTGTTTTCATAGCTTGATGTGATTTAAACAATTATACAAACATATGTAAACCTACGAAAATCGAAAAATTCAGTAAAAAAGCTGGATTATCAAAAAACGGCAAAAAATAAATACCAACAATGTTATATCAAAAAAATTGTAATTAAATTTCCTATCTATCAATGTAACACAATGTATACCTTTCCATTTACATAAATCAAGTTATCTATGATTAAAACTCTTAAACTTTGCAAATTCAGTAAAAAAGCTGGATTATCAAAAAACGGCAAAACATAAATACCAACAATGTTATATCAAAAAAAATGTAATTAAATTTCCTATCTAACAATGTAAAACAATGTATACCTTTCCATTTAAAAAAATCAAGTTATCTATGATTGAAAATCTTAAACTTTGCATTACGATATCTAGAAAATTAAAAAAGATAATGTTACTATTTTTACGATTTTATGTAGCACAGTCTATGACTAATCAACCATTAAAATTTTAGTGTTACACATTTCTCAATACGGTTGTTACAATTTTTCTTTTCAACTTCTAAATTTTCAAAAAATTGAATGCAGCGCCTAAATTGCGCGTTTAAGATACCTCATATAGTGAATAAAGTGCCCTTAAAATTAACCAGGGAATCCAAATTTATAATAATATACGGTATGCTCCATTTAAAAAAATATAACTTTGTGTTGTAATACCCTGTATACGAGTAGTAATTTTTACGAAAATATTTTCTAATTGTAACCCGAAAGATCCCACACCACCCTGCAATAAATAATTTTGAAAACGATATTGTATAAACTCATAAAGCTTCGTCCACGCACTATTGGCGGACTCTGTATACTACGGACCAAGCTGGACGACTAGTGGATACACGTTCTACTTAGCATTCAGGAGGCAATTGGTTCGATTCCCATTACCGTCCACCCTGTATGCAGTGACGGATTATCCCTAAGGCACATAAGGCACGTGCGTGGGGGCGTGCGAGGAAGTTTCTAATCGAAGAAACAATTAATTAAAATAATAATAAGAACAAAATAATTAACATAATACACTCCGCAGAACAATTATTGCAACACCCAAATATTATCCATTTATGAGTGCTTATGGCAATGTAAATTTACTCTTTTTTATTAAATAGGTAAAATGAACTTGTTTGACGTTGTCATGTTTATATCTAAACAAAATGCAAAAAAGAACAATCGTTTCACTTCCTGCTGTCAAATAACTCAAGAAAATAGTAGTGCTAAATCAAATTAATTAGATTATTATTAATTTTACCAGTTCAATTTTTGGTGGAATCGTCATTATGAATGTTCAACAACGTGCGTCCTTACATTTGATGAAGAAACCGTTGGATTTATTACATTGGTGGAAGATGACCGTAGCATGAGGTATGTAGCTAGACTCCTTGGAGTTTAATTTATGTGTCGGTATACAGACGACCGGGCGATCGTTATTCTGCCTGTAACTTCCGTCCACGTGTCCATTTCGGTGGAGGATCTGTGATGGTATGGGGAGGCATCTCTTTACAGGGCCATACAGCTTTGGTACGATTATTCGACTGACAGCAGCTCGATATGTTACAGACATTTTAGATGAAAATGTGGTACCTTACGCGCCATTTATTGGCGAAAATTACATGTTTATGCACGGTAACGCAAGACCCCACATCACAGGAATTGTGCAGCAATACTTATCAGCATGTCTGGGACCACCTAGTACAAACTTTAAAACGGAACCAGCGACCATTCCGTAACCTGGAACAACTCGAGGCTGCAGTTTTAGAGGAACGGGAAAATCTTTCACAAGATCTCATACGCGGCATGTCGAGGAGCATAGAAGCTGTAGTTCATGCTGCAGGTAGAAATACGCTATACTAATGCCATTTTCTACTAGCGTTTCCACATTTGGAATTTGGAATAATTTTTTGTTATTGTTTGTGTTATATTGGTTGCGACTAATTTTTTTATGCTTTTCAAGACCTAACATGTACAAGTTTTGTGTTAAAAAATGATATTTTCTGGTAATAAATAGGTGTTGTGATAATTTTTATGCGAAGTGTATTAATTGTGTAGGTAAGTAAGTATCTACTTACTTACACAATATAAAAAAAATCATTATTTCTATAGAGATGTAGAGCTTCCGAAATACGCCCCGTATACTTGATTACTCTTACATCGCGTGATTCCATAATAGAAGTTGGTAAGATACAATTGCGATGTTGCGCGTCGTCGCTAGTGTGCGGGGACGGGAGTGCGGCGCGGGCGATATAACATTTGAATTTTCAGTCATCGGTTACGCGCGTTTATATTGTTTACGTTTTCGCTGCGGTATTCGTGTGTGTTTATTACGTTCTAGTTAAGTACTCGAAAAATGGGCGAATTGGAGAAAAAACCTACTGGTGCAGCATATAAAAGAAAAAAAGGAAAAAAATAAAAAACATCAAAATGTAATAAAGAATACGAAAGATATTGTTACATTCTTTCAAAAATTAAGAATTGATGATTCGTAATCTTTAACGCAATTGACAGTGTGCCCGCTACCAATCCTATTCAATACAAAATTCCTCTTAGTTCTAAACAACCACAAGATTTGTCTGTGCGCACACTGCCTACCCCTTCAGTAGTAGAAGTTGTGAAGCAGTCACAATTAGGGCTGGTTATAGTAAATTGTGACCCAGTCAAGTGGGTATCTCAATAACGCAATCCAAGAATATATTGCACTGAATGGCTCTAATCAAAATATAAACGTATATTTTTCATTAAATAAGAGAATATATGACGATATCTCATGTTTTTTGACGAAAACAATGTTTGAACGGAAGTTATTAAACAGAGAAAAACGTCAAAGGAAATGGCTTATTTACTCACCAAGTGGAGGAAATGTATACTGTGGAACTTATTTATTATTCAGTGGAGGAACTCATTTTGGAAAACAAAATATTGGTTTTAATGATTAAAAGAACGCGTCAATAGATTGGAAAGCCACAAAAACGCATGTAAACATAAAAGATGTGTTTTCACCTTGCAACGTAGACCCAACATGGTCGGCCGTATCACGGAATTTCACCCGTTTCAAGTAAACATATTGCACAATATAGAAGCAAGGGTAAAGCATGTACCAATTACTTAGATGTACCAATTACTTAAGTTCTACAATATGTGACGAATTCATTTGGTTGATGGCAAACAAAATAAAAGGTGAAATCAAGATATCAAACTACTATTCAATAATAGTGGATTCAACACCAGATATTTCCCACACTGACCAATTGACGTTCGTGATCCAATATATTCAAACCCATGCTACGCTCGTTGAACGTTTTCTTAAGTTTATCGCAAATGTCGGTCACAAATCACAAGACATAGCATGCCTATGAACAGCTACCTTAAATTTTCTCATATCATAAGTGAGAGGAAAACAGGAACTAAGGATATCGTTCCAGAGTTTAGAAGCCGTGTTGAAAAATGTGGATTGCGCCCGTCTGGTACGACAAGTGGAAATTTGTCAAAAATCCATATGATTCGCACTGGTCAGCTCAAGCAGATGCCTGCAAAAGAAACAGAAAATTTTTAAAAATAAAAACAGTAAGCCTTGGAACTCTCATTAGTTAAGAATGCAAAGAAAACGGGGAAGAGAAAGCTCACAGCAGATGAATCTGCCGAAGATATTACTTCTTCACTTTCTTGTCAGGACACATTCACAATGACAGTGTAAATAGCAATTATAGACAGAATTGTGTCAGAACTTCAGAAGTTTTTGTTTTATTTTTTGATTTCTTGATCAATTTGAGCACTGAGGAAGTCCAAAATCTTAAGCTTGTACATGATTATTGGTAAAAACAAACATCTGGAAATTGTTTACGATATTCATAATAACCACACATACGTAGTTACATCTGTTTTCCGGAAGGGAAGGCACCGAGACCACGAATTTCCATGTTCTATCCCTCTTACTCTCTTCACTCTCATCAGGTATTTTAATCACGCCTAAGGGTGCACGTGTTCTAGTCTGCCTAGTTATAAGTAGTTACAATTTATAATATATGGCCTCTAGAGGGGCGCCGATGAGCTGTTAGCCTATGGTGCTGTCGATATTCAATCCGCTTCTGCCTGTATCAGCTATTGCAGGAGGTTTCAGGGGGTTTACACATATAGTGCCTTCTTCACTACGCATATACACATCATGTGCCGTTATTTGTCCGAATGCTGGGGTAGTAACTTCTCCTTTAGTATATTAACTACTTTCCTACCGATCCTATCCTTACCTCACATATACTTAGTACTACCATGTATTTATATTTAATGTATGAATGTTAGGAATCCATGACTGTGGCTGAAGGAACTTGCAAAGCTCAAACTGCGCGTCTCTTCACGGGAAGGAATGAATCTTGCTGACTTTTGAACTAGTTTTTACTCATCAAGGATGTTGAATGTTGGTAAAAAAGGGCTTGCACAGAACCCATTTCAAGAGTTTGAAAGGTAACAAATTTGTTTAAGTGTCTCAGAAAATTGAAATACAGTTGAAATACAGTTCATTCATATAGATATGATTATATAAGGAAGATTAAAAGACAGAACCTACCCCACAAACTATACTATTGTTTCAACTAGAACGCTACATATTTCAACCCGAAGTCCAGGCTCGTATAATAAAATGTCTTGAAATACCAACAAGTCAAATTAAAATGATTTGCAAATTAAAAAATAATACGATAAGAACAAAGTGAAGTTAAACCACCGATGGGGTGGGTTTGGTATAGAAGATAGCTTAAGTAGAACGTGCAGTTGTAATCAAAATGATAAATTTTATGGTTGACACGTGGCACATTGTTATCTTAATTAAGAATTACACTATACGTTTGAAAGTATTCGTCATAACAATCGTCAGGTTAGAAAGAAATAGAAAATAAAACAACCACGCGGTTTCATAAACTTAAACGCGTGGTTGCTGTATTTTCAATTTCTTTCTAACATGATGGTTGTTCTGACGATTACTTTCAAACGTATAGTGTAACTCTTAATTCAGATAACTAATGCACGCTGCTCGCTGTTATTGGTGCTCCGGTATTGGTAGTCAAACTAAACACAGCTTGTTTTTGGTCGATAATACAGTACATTCACATCTACTTCATTGAAGACCGTTGATGTTACTGGCCCATCATACATTTTGGGGAATAAATAATACTGTACTTAGTGACTCGTCTTAGTTACATTAATGTAACGAAGCAGATACATTCTGCAAAATTATACACAATTTAGTATTTAAATGAACAATTTCATGAAAAGACACTGTAAAGCGTAAAGCGTTAAAAACAATTACATTTATTTGCAAACTGTAATTATAACAATTATTGCATTCATACTGAACTTAAAGAACAAATACATGAAGGCGTTTAATTTAATAGGTTTACATGTTATATTAAGAACGCAAGTTTCTCTTTTCTGGTATTTTAATTATCTAAGAAAAACAAGTGCTGCTCAACAAACGCAGATCTACTTTACAGCTGTGGATTTATCTCTTATATCCCTTACAACTTTTGATAAAGAGACGAGTTTTGAATTTACAATTTACAGTTATACAGTAAGTATTGTAATGTATGTCTCCGACGAGTAAGCAAGCGGTACAAAATATTTTAGACTCTTCTAATTTATTGTTTTATCAAAAGTTGACATTTATAAAAATTATAATGAAAAAAGTAAGTTAAACGAGAAGACCGTTCCATATTGGGGTTAATGTAACACTTAACAAATGAAAACACTATAAAATCGCGGGAAAATAAAAATCGTGTGAAAATTGCCACTCAGAATTCCGATACAGTGGAGCTCAAGCCGACAAAAGATACTATGGGGGGAAATAAGAGACAAAAATTTAATCAAGAAATAATAAGTTAGAGTTATGTGCTCTGTTGAGGGATTATTATGGGTTTAATTTATGGTGTTCAATCATTTCTTTTGCTTTAAATAAATTTATTGTCAAACCTTCGTTGTAAATATGTAACATGTTGTAGGTAGTATTAATGACAGATCAGACTATTGCGTGTGATTAGCAAATGAGGACTTGTTATTAGGATTATTGTTTTTGATTTTCTGAAATTCTGGTTGTCAAGTTTCAGTCAGTATGGCCTATGTAATAAGCAAAGCTATTCCCACAAGGTATAAACCCCTGATTTATCTAGAAGGTTGATTTTACCTTTAGTATGAATCAACCGTGATTTAAGGTTATTTTGGGAGGAGATTATATTATACATAATACTTAGTTCTATGTTGAAGTTGAGGAAAACTATAAAGACGCTTCAAGAAGAAACGGAAGGCTGCAAGTTTGAGTGAAATAGGTTTCGAAAGGATTGACAGGTATAAGCTAATTTGTGGTGGTTTTCCGTAAATTCTTTCGTTTTTTGCTCTATTTTCAAAGTACCACGCAACATTGTAATTTAATTTCTCATTTTTTAACACGCATGTCGTCTCATTCGTGACGTTTGCTTTCTTTTGCGTCTTATACTTGATTCAATATTACCAAATATTTCTCGTGAGTTCCTGCGCTCTTTTAAATTATTTCTGGTATTACCTATCATGGTTTGATACTGTTTCCTGCTTCATTTACAGTCACGAATTGAATCATCTACTAACAAACCTAGATGTGGTGGAGACAATTTTAATTTTAAATGGATACACTCAACTACTACTGTTTTTTTAAATAAAAGTTGAATAATTCAAAAACCACAAAAGGTGGAAGTAATTTACACGACGTAAGTTAAACTAAACTAGAAGGAAAAATCCAAGCACGTAATTATATACTGAGGCTTTTATTTTGTCACCGTGTGTATAAATTGTGGTAGAACACTATGTTACCCTTAGCGCTGACGTATCATATTATTAAAAATTTAGGTATATTCAGTTAGTATTCGTATTCAGTTTTATAATTATTACGTTTTTTTTCATATGCCGCCAATCTTGAGCTCTCGAAAGCGCTTTTATGGTAGCAAAAGAAAGGAATATTAAGATTTGTGTAATTTTAAAGGTTTAAGGAGGAATTATTTTCAAACCGTATCCGGGGATAAAAGCTTTTGTTGATACGTTGAAATTGATTACGTACTTAGACGATTATTTGTTTTAAAGTAATTTAATTGACGTTTGCTACAATCAATGATTGAGTTTCTTTTAAGTGTTGCATTTCTTTTGTAAAGGAACAGTTTACCGATGCTAAAGGGCGTTTGCCTTTTCTTTTTCTGTATTATCTGTGTGCATTGTTCACGCGAACGATTGAGTTTATGTCAATTGAGATAGGGACATTTCAAATAGAGAGTAAACTAAAGTGGATTCCAATAGTTTGAAGGTTCCGTTACTTTAATTTAGAAACAATATTCAACGTGGAAGTTCTTAAAAAATTAAAACTTAAAATGGCGAAAGGTAAGAGCTATACTGTGGTATTTTGGAGCATTACGTTTCAGAATCGACCCAAAGGACCCTCAAACAGAGGCAGCCCGAACCGTTGGCGGTGAGCAAAACGTAGGTTTAAGTATTTTCCCTGTTTTATGCTAGTACACCCGTTTTGTTTGCGTATGTTCTACCCGGATTAAGACAGGGTGGCATCCACATTATCCGATGAGACTTACCGTGTTATCGTAACTACAAAATTTTAATAAAATACATGACCTCACCACGAACTAGCTGGCTCTTTCAGTTATTTATCCGTGCGATGTTCTAATGCCGTTTGAGCCCGTTACAACTTTAAGTAAGCCATAGATACCTGCTGTGTACCTTCAAGTCCATGGACTAGCAATCAATTGTTTTTCAACTGTGTGATCAAATACAGAAGTTATCTCTTAATTGCCAAGATAAAATGACTGAATTATAAATATTTTAAGTTTTCAATTACAAAACATATATGAAACACAATATTGAGAAAATTAAACCATAGATTCTTAAACAGGAACTGTTAGTAAAGCACTTGACATCCAATCAAATAGAACTTGAGATATTGCAAATCTAAATAGTAATTACTATACCACATAAAACATGTTTATTTGTTTTCCTACACGAGGAAGCTACTTTAAGCTTAATTAGAGCCAATTACGACGAACTAAACCTACACATATAATAAAAGAATAATAAACTTGTAGATTTCATTTTATTGATTTACAAGTTTTTCTTAGACATATATATCTATCAATTTATTGCTAAAATACGCCATTTAACGCTTAATTGCGGTTTAATTATATCCTATTGTCTATTCTACTGGCTAAGCGAATTTGTATTGGAACGTATATTTCCATACAATAGAAATTAATAAAACACCCAGAAAGTGGTATAGCTTATTACAATTACAAAATCTTAACTTGGAGGGTTTAAGTCCCACTCTTAAAATTGGATAAATAAATGTGTAGGTTACAATTATAAGTGTAAAATTGAATTTCTTTGAATAATATTAAACAGATTCCTAAAAATTCTATGAAATGGCAAAATTATAATCTATTTATAAAATAGTATAAGTGAATATTGCAGTGTCGTAAACAAAACTAAATAGTTTCAATAATTACTTCTATACATACTATATTCCAGATTTGTGATTTGTGAAAAACTTGCTTTACATTATGAAAATGTAAACTTTTACCATTATTACATATATTTAAAATACTTACCTTTTTTTGTTTTTTTTTGTATGGTGTAATTGTATATTTAAGTTAATATAATCTAAACGTTTCGATAACACTTACTTTATCTTCAATGTTTCAGAATGTTTAACAATATTTGTTAATTTTTAAAGCAAAACACTAATCTTCAGAAAAATATTAAGCGTCAAGTGTAGTAGATGGATAATTTAAAACTTATGGAAGCAGATGAGTAGAAATAAAACAAACAATGTACGTATATATATATATATATATATATATATATATAATATTTATTAAGGTTGGGGTTGGGGGTTAACAAGAATTTATCAAATAAAAAGTGGTGAATTGTATACACCTAATTAATTGTTCGTTTAACAACTGACGCGAGTATTTTCTAAAGCTCTAATAATAATAATTTTGTTCTAAACGTGTAAAATTTTAAAGTTAGGGTAAGTGGGCCTAAAATGGGATATGTAGGTAAAATGGGAAATAACCGTTTTTCATTAATTAATACAGCTGGCAACGCCAAGTAGTTGCATCACGTGCGCGCAGCCGACCACTAATGTCTTCAGTGTAGACCCAAACGCAGGGATGTTCAAATCAGTACAATTGTACTGAAATCAGCACAACCACGGGATCATCAGCACATCAGTATAATTGGTCATTTTTTCAGTACAATCCTTATCAAACTACCTATTCATATTTAAATTTTTAGTTTAATTCGTAGCTAACATATTCAACATCAATGTGAAATAGAAGTTTTTTTCTTCAGTTTAACATTACCAATGTGGAACAATTTCAAGAAGCCGCGCTTTTTTAGTTAATTACTTACACGTTCTCCAGTGACAGTACTGCACTGCAATATCGTTTTCATGCGTGTTCGTTTGTCAATGTCAAACGTCAAAACCAAGTCAAAACTTTCAATAGGGCATGAGCAATGACTGAAGAGTCAGTGAATACCTGTTTTTTAGCTTTTTTGTTTATAAGGGCATTTTTAAACAAACAAGTCATGTAGTGTGTTAAATCTAAATAACTAATTTTTCTGATTGAAGGTGGTTAACTAACAAAGACCTTAATGATAATGTTGACGTAAATAGTGTTACCACTATCAATAAAAATCTCGTAGAAAATGTTGAACAGGGTCAGAGTAATATCGACTCAAAATCAGATAAGAATGATAACACTGATAACAGTCATGTAATTCAAGTTAAACCAGTTAAACCGAAAAGAGCTCCGTGGAAATCCCATATTGATCCAGCTTCAGTTAAGGGTCGATTTCCTTGGATAGACGACAAAAAAACATATTTATTTTGCACATTATGCAAATCTAAACTTACAGGTGGGATATTTCACTTAGAGAGACATCAAAAGAATGAAAGTCATCAAACTGCAAAGTTACTAAGTATGTAATAGAAGCTGATTCCACACCTGTAGCAATAAGACGAGCTGAAGTGAAGTTAGGTGCCTACATATGTGAACCAAATTAGCTTTTCTTCTAATGGATAGATTGCCAGGTTTATGCGCAAATGTTTATAAAAACTCAAAGGTAGCGCGTGGAGTAAAACTAAAAAGAAAGAAAGCAACAAAAATTGTAACAGAAGTGATGACACCCTTCTTTCATAAAGAAATTGTTGAAGACCTACGAAAATCATATTTTTCTATCATAATAGATGAAACAACTGATGTGAGTACAAAGACTGCATTAATTGACATTACTAGATATTGGAAAGATGACAAGGTACAAGATCGAATTTTAGAATTGATTAAAGTAGACAGTGGAACAGCTGAAAGCATGTTCAATAAAGTAAAAAATATATTAGATGAAAATAAAATACCAAACTACAATTTTATTGCATTTAGAGCAGATAGAGCAGCTACCATAATGGTATGTCTCAATGGAGTTCAAGCAAAACTGAAACAGATAATACCTAACATTTATATCCAAACATGCCTGTGCCATTCCTTGCATTTGTGTTCCTCTGTAGCAACAAAAATGTTACCTCAAGTTGTAGAACAATTTGCCAGGGATGTCTATTCATATTTTAGTAATAGATGCAAAAGATTGCGAGTTACAAGAATGCCAAGTGTTTGAATTACAGAAGCCCAATAAAATGTTTCGTGTGAGTCAGACAAGATGGTTATCATTGAGGGTATTATATGATGTACAAATTCAACAGCAATCATTTATACTTCTTAATTTTAGGTTGTTTTGGACAGACTTCTTGAGCACTGGAATGCTTTGAGACTATATTTTCAAAATGCTGCATTAAATGATGGATTACCCAATGCAAAATCAATTTTAAACGCATTGAATAATCGCAATTTTCAAAGTGTACTTGCTGTTTTTGACCTATATTTGAGATATAATCATCAAAATTAATCTTGCACTACAGTCAGAAAGTCAAAAATTTCCTCTTTTACTCAACAGAATTTCTACATTATATATTGTTGAAAATTGAAAACATCCGAATCTACAGCAGATTTTGTTAATCATTTCTTCAAGTAAAATGTAATATTAAGACAATCAATTAGAATATCGCATGCTTTAGATATTTTAATAACAATAGAACAGTGTCTCAATGAAAACGAACTGAATGAATTTATTAAAAATACTGTATTTTGAGGTTTTTAATGGTGTATTTAAATTTTAACAAACATTACTACTGACGAAGATAACTGTAAGTGTTATCGAAACGTTTAGATTGTATAACTTAAAGTACACCATTAAAAATCTACAAGTATTTTATTATGATGTAATGATGAAAGTTTTAATTCATGAATCAATTTATGAAATTAAAGTTTAATGGAGGCTGTCAAAATTATTTTGATTTTGCCACACTCATCATCTGCAGCAAAAAGAGCCTTTTCACAACTTGGATTAAGTAAAACTAAACTTAGAAATTGTTTGAAACTAGAAACTTGTAACGCAATTTTAATTGTGAAAGACAGTTTGAGATTTTATGAGCAGGATGCACTTGAACCGAGTGGTGATTAATTATCAAAAATTAAAAGGCAGTGTCTACGTATGTACAAAATCGTTATTTAAGGGCTCTTATAATGACGCTTCCTTATAAAGACGATCGACGTTTTAGCATTTTTATGATTATAATTACTCACAAAACTTGCTTTTAGGGCAAGCAATATGTTCCTCTGATCGTCGTTATAAAGAAGCGTTATTATGAGAGCCCTTACAATGACGATTTTGTGCCTACGTAGACACTGCCTTACTTGTGATGTTTTTTTTTTTAATTTTTTATAGAATTTTATACATTTTCAAATAAACTCAAAAGAAAAAAAAAGTATTTTCCTTGAACCAAAACAACAACCAGCATTTAATACTAGCATTTAACGAAAAAGATGGCAGTGTAGTACAACCAAGGTCAAAACAGTACAATTTTAACCTCGGAGTCGGTACAAACGAAAAAACCCGAAGAAAAACCCTACCCAAACGTGCGATCGGCTTGTTGTTAGCGAAAGGAGACTGCGTTTATTGTTTCCTAATGGTTTACTGTAATATTTGGGTTCAACTGCGTAACCCAGTTTGTGATTTTGTAATATTGTTGAACTCTGTATCACTTTGTTAAGGTAGCTAACGAGAGGTGTTGGCAAATTTGCTCTGGTGGTCACCTATTCATTGCGAGGGGGTAAAACGGGATACTACCTCATACTATCCCATTTTACATACAATATTTGCTCATTTATTTTTATCTGTTTTCAGATGCCTTCTACGTATAAAAGAAAAACATGCCGTCAGTCTTGGTCAGAAGAGGCAATGTCTGCAGCACTGGACGCGTTACAAAGAGGAACCTGTGGCTACTTAATGGCTGCAAGGAAATTTAATGTTCCTAAGTAAAGTTTAGAAAGACGATTCAAAAACAAAAGTAAAGTTGCGGTAGACCATACAAAACAACTTGGTAGCAGGAAATTAACATTTCCTAGAGAACTGCAAGCTGCACGCAATTTCCCGCCATCACGAATTTTTAACGTGAACGAAACGGGCATCACTACCATATAATATCAACCATCAAAAATTATCGCTGTTAGAGGAAGAAAGCAAGGAGGTTCCTAAACGTCTGCGGAACGTGGAGAATTATCGACAGTAGCCGCTTGTATAAACAAGTGGCGTTCTTGTCCCGCCTATGATTATTTTTCTTCGAGTGCAAATGAAAGCACAATTTCTTGACGGAACTCCACCGGATACTCTAACAATTTGCCACAAACGTGGGTGGATGCAATTAGAATTGTTTACAAGATGGTTTGATCATTTCCTTCTTCACACACAGGTTTCGAAAAGCAATCCAACATTACTTATACTTGACGGGCATAAAACACACGCAAAATATTGCAATGATAGGTAAAGCGCGATATAACGGAGTAAGAAGTTTTTGTTTACCACCGCACGCAAGTCACACTTAGCACCTTCTATACCCAGAAAGTATGGCTAAGAAATCATTCAGAACGGTGTATTACCGTAAGTGAGGTCGGATATTTATTTGGTAAAGCATATCTCCGGACGTCAACACCTCTAAATGCTATTAACGGTTTTGAAAAAACTGGATTAAAAACAATTAAAATAAGCGTTAAATTTAGTCTATCCTAATGTCCCAGATTGAAGAAAGATTTTCATTTCTTTAGCATGTGTAGTAAAAC
Source organism: Vesta saturnalis (assembly GCA_036346205.1). NCBI lineage: Eukaryota > Metazoa > Arthropoda > Insecta > Coleoptera > Lampyridae > Vesta > Vesta saturnalis. The sequence continues at coordinate 3,031,246 of JARFJB010001466.1, forward strand.
CTATAAAAATAATTTCTAACGCATTAAGAAAACCTGATTTGAATATAGCCTTTAAATGTAACAATAACTAGCAAAATACGTAAAAAATAATAAGTCAAAAACTGATAGGGGAGATACGTCAGGAGTCGAATTATTATATCGGTCAAACAAGAAGAAGTTTTAAAACTAGAATATTTGAACATTTTAGATCTTTTAAAATAATAATGAATCAAAATATGCTTCACACTTAAATACAGAAAGCCATAATTGTAATAGTGACTTTGAAATTTTCTACATTCAGAACAAAAGTAGAAAACTAGAAATTTATTAGAGAAAATACTCAAGTCAGTTAAAAATTATTTATGTATTTAATAAAATTAATAATAAGTTTTAATTACATATTTACTTTTGAACTTCGTTCATAACAAAACTTATAATAGCTCAAGTCACCTCTTCGTTGGAAGGAAATTTACCTTTAGGCTCAGTTGAGGAAGGACATGATAGTCGGACGGAACCAGATCTGTTGAATCACATTCGATTTATATGCAGGGGCATTGTTCTGCAAAAATAAAATACCTTTAGACAACTTTCCGCGACTTCTCTCCATATTTTTTTCGCGTAGAGTGGTTAGTAACGTCGAGTAGTAATTCCCAGTTATTGTTCTATCCTTATCCAGAAAATCAATCATGATTACTCCTTGGGAAACCCAAGAAACTGAAGCAAGAAGTTTTCCACCAGATTTTTGAACACGAAATTTCTTAGGCCTTGGAGAACCAGAATGTCTCCATTCCATTGATTGCTGTTTTGTTTCTGGATCGTAGAAACTTACCCAAGTTTCATCCATAGTAACAACACGACTTAAGAAGCTTACATTTTTGAAACCGAGCACAGGTCTAACGCGATGCTTCTACCCTTACACGCTTCTAGTCACCATTCAGACATTTGGAGATCCATTTCGCAGAATTTTTTCATGTCCAAGTCGGCGTTAACTATATGATGGACTAGTTCATATGAAATATTCAGTGCCTCAGATATTCGTTTTAGCACAATTCGACGGTCTGATAAAATCATGTCATGAACTGCATCGATATTTATTGGCACTTCCGATCGGTTTTCATCTTAAATGGAAAAATTTACCGGTCGCATACGAAGAACATTAATCGCCAAGGGTATTAAGCGTATCTTCGTAAATCTGCTTGCGTCTTAACCCCTTAAAATACAGACACTTGATGATACTCCCATTTTGCAATTTTCACAATTTCGCTTGACATCCTTCTTTTCAAATTTTATTGCGCAGCTTTGGTTTGACTTTTTGTCGTGAAACTTTACATTGGCATTCTTATAAGCTACTCATTGTTGTTATGGTAACGAAATATTTTCTTTATCTACGGAACCGGTCTAGGCTAACTAGATATCAATACATCTTCGTACACGTGGTTACTTGTGAAACTAGAAAGAAAAGCACACTAAGTTTATTTTATGTTGCCCATATAATGATGATTTCTGTTTATGGCGACCTGTAATAAACGCAAATACCATCTTGTGGCAAAGTAAAAGCTGGTAGTTGTAATTTAAAAAATATGGATTTAACACGTTCTGATAGAGTGGCCGTATAAGCCTGCTAACGATCTCTATTCTCAGTTCCCGGCGGTCGTATATGATCGCTGGAACTTATTACTACATATCAATATTTTACTTGCCAGCAGTTTTGTCTGGAGTGAATTATAGAATTGGTTACAACCGCTAGGACATAGCTGGTCAACCAATTATTAACAATTTTCCAACATCTGGTACCATATGCGTTAAATGAGTTATGAAAATGTGATGATATAATCAGATCAAGTAACCAAAAATAAATGTATAAAAAGCAGAAAACGAGTAACAATCAATGGACTTAAAATAGTTCAAACAAAAGTACGGTTAGCTCTTGCAATTATCACAATACGTAATAACTTGCTTTGCACGGGTGTTAGATATTTTTTCCTCGTTTTTTGGCATAGCACCGTTTACAAAATTTTTGTAGAACGTTCACCTATTTTTTAGGCATTTGCAAATACAATTACACACAATAGAAGTTGCGGGCGAACAACACTATTTTTGCCGATTTACACAACCCGCATCAAGGGTGGCCGTCAATACGAGCCCTTGGCAACAATGGTCATCTTATGTCAGCCTTGCCCACGCAGATATACACGACCGCCATTTTGAAAAATTGGTATAAAAGTACGTATTTATTCAACTATGACACCAGCGAGCAGTGAATCTGTCAAGTATATACCCAGCACAATAATTGTAAAGATTTAATTAATTTGAAGAAATGACAAGTTCAACAAAATTAGCACATAACTAACTTTTTTTGTTTATGGCTTGTTACAATTTGTATGTTTAAATGGTAGTTATTTTATTCCTCCGTCCGTAAATCAGTCATTTCATTCGTCCGTCCGTGAGTCACAGTAATGACTCACACGATCTCGTGATCGAGTGAGGAGGAGCTCCATCTGGTTGGAAATGTATTTTGCACTCATCAAGTAGAGAATTTCCGTTGCGATCGAGTGGATTTCAGCTTAAATAATTAGCGGACTGATAGCATTTTCCAATTAAACTTCCCATTTAAATTTCCATTAATAGACAATGACCAAATCACTTGGTCTCATAAAATGCCTGCCCATACATGAATTTTTGCGGGATACTGGATATGTCCTTTTGTAAACACGTGGCTTTTCTTTATTCCAGTATTTGCAGTTGTGTTTATTTACAATTGAAATAAAATGTGCATTCATCACTGAAGTACATATTCTTTACATGTACGTCGTTACTATTAAGTCGAGTTGTTCACGAAACTAAACTATCTTATCAAAATCGTCTTCGGTTAACTCTTGACATATGTTCACTTTAAATGGGCGAAATTTATGAATTTTTGTAATTTCGCGTACAGAACCCAAGGAAATTCCAACTGCAGTAGCAATATTGCGTAATGAAGTATTTGGATATATGCTGAAATGACCCAAGGCTTCAATTTGAGCGGCACCGTAAATTCAAACAATTTCAACCATTTCGCCTAAAATGTAAACCATTTTAGTTAATCTAATTAAATACTTTCTTCGCTGTATTATCACTATAGCAACTCAAAGCAAATTGCATCCCTTCATTTTCTTATTAACAATCAATACCTTCCTACTTACAGTTCGAATCTTGTTTTACAAAAATGAATTCTACGCAAAAAATATTTACTCAAAGGGTAACTCTTAAAGGCGAGGGGTAAAAGAAGCAATTTTGGTTAAAACTTGTTACCCTCGATAATCCTTTGAAGTTTGGAAATGAATACCTTGTATAATTGTAACCCCACATACTTCTGATAAAACACAACTAACGTTCAGATTAAACATTTGGTTTGCGCATGTTTTGCGTATGCGCCAATCAACTCTTGTATTTGATAAGTTATTTATACGAAATTTTAACGACTTCTAGTGCAAACAAAATTAGCATTTATTTGAAAATTGATTTGCGAGGTTTGCATCCATGCACTAACTTTTTACTCGATAAGGTATTTACGTAAAATTTGAATCGCCCATCCTTTTAATAAAAGGAAAACTAGCACTCTCATTAAAAATTAGTTTTGCACACGCGCAGGCCAACTTATCTATTTCCATCTGTTTTGTTTCAAATTCCTTTCAATTCAAACTTACTTTCATCGCATACACATCCCTAAATCCTCTTTATGTTGCTATGGTTCGAGCGATATGGAAATTACTAGTAAGCTAGTAAGCCAATCTTAACGTTAACAATTAATTTTATTCTAAACAAACCACAATAAAACTGGTCACCCATTTTTATGACTATGAAAGTGGAAGGTACCTATATACATGTTAAACTGAACACCAGGGACATATTCAGAAGACATGTGCAGAATTTCATTTGGTGAAGCTTTAGTCAGACTCGAAGCAGTTGGTTTACTTCCGCCGAAAATTTTGTTTGCAGCGTTCATCCTATTGTACATTGAATTTTTATACTTCGGCCACAGCCGAAGAGTTGAAATAAAACTGGATTCGGATGCATTAAAATACCCAAATGTATAAATTTGTTTGCTGGTTTAATGGATATTAAAATTCCACAAAGGTTATTGCGTCATTATTGATCGAACGCAATTATACCGTAAAGAAACTAACAGTAAAATGCAATTGCTTAAGTAATTATGCGGACAAATCAATAAAGTAAAACGTAAAGTAGAAGTAAATAAAAAAGTTCCATACAAATTATATAGCACTTCTTAGAAAATTTTACAAAGCCACACTGGATGCGGTGCATCCACCTTCAAAATATCACTACCGTAGTCTTTACGCATGCACATGTGAATCAAATGTGCGAACAGTATGCTTACGAGTTTATTTTTACAATAATTAAATGCATGTCTTTATGCAACTATGATATCAACACACGCTGCACGCAATGCATGTTAAGTTGCCTAAATAAACGTAAATTTGAAATGATTTACCCGTAAATAATCCAAAAGCGCTACATCTTGAACGGCACCTTAAATTCTTGGTTGGCCAGAACCAACTTTTCTTGATACAGTTGCTTCTCTTCTGCTACTGCTATAATCGAATATCAGCTTTGTAATAATGCGCATCTTTTGAACCACTGTCCGTTTTCGAGCCATTCTCAGAATTTTGACTTTAGAATTGTCATACTAATGTAGCTATGGATACCAAAGCCTGTTCAATCTACTTAAAAATGAACGTACACGATTTTATTGAATAGAACTGTTCGTTGCCCTAGACGTTGCTTTCAGCGCATATAACATAAAACACCATTAAAAACTGTAACATTATTATACTTACTTTAATTTTGTACTTTTGTAAAACAAATCATAATTTTGTTTATAGCTGGAATTAAACCTCAATTTCAATTACTTTGATATCCCATGCACAGATCATATAAACATTAGAGATTAATTAAGAATATTGTTAGAGTATTTAGAATTATTACGCATATAGGGTGTCCGGTGAGGAACTGTACAAACTGAAATGGTATGTTCCTTGGGTCAATTTAATAAAAAGTCCCATAAACATAGGTCTGATTGCAATAGTTACCCAGATAGAAGCGTTTAAAGTTTATAAATGATCACATATTTTTCAAAAGTAATTATTATTAGTCAACTGGAAAACAAAACAAACAATCTGTCATTTATTCATTTGTGTTCTAATAATGACAAAGTGGATTGTAGTAAATTAAGTGTAATTTAAATTTAAAATGCCTTTTCAATTTTCTAACGAAGAGTATGCTGACATCATTTACATTTATGGATTTTGTGATGGAAATGCGAGAGCTGCCGTTAGTGAATATGAACGAAGATTTCCCAACAGGAGCTTCTGTTGTACCATCTGGATTTTCATCTGGCCACAAATGAGAATTGCATGTATTGTCATCTCTAGTAAATTGCGCCTCGTCACTAAATAAAATGAATGGAACTAGTTGTGGATTTTCTTGTAGCCACTGGCAGAAATTCAACCCAAAGCAAAATCTCCAGGTTCAAGGTGCTGAACGTTTTGTGTATGATAGGGATACAAAGCCCATCATGTAATGTTTGCCATAGTGACATACGGGGACTCCTGTTCGAGAAGAAATTCTTCTAACATTCAACCCTGGATTCCGATCAACCATCTGTAGAATGGAAATGAACCATGAGTTCGAACGTGTTGAAACACAGAAGAAAAGGTTTGGTGATTTGGAATCCTCCTGTTGGGAAATCTTCGTTCATATTCTAACGACAGCTCTCGCATTTCCATCACAAAATCCATAAATGTAAATGATGTCAGCATACTCTTCGTTAGAAAATTGAAAAGGCATTTTAAATTTAAATTACACTTAATTTACTACAATCCACTTTGTCATTATTAGAACACAAACGAATAAATCACAGATTGTTTCGGTTTTGTTTTTCCATTTGACTAATAATAATTACTTTTGAAAAAATATGTGATCATTTATAAACTTTAAACGCTTGTATCTGGGTAACTATTGCGAATCAGACCTATGTTTATGGGACTTTTTTACTTAAATTGACCCAAGGAAAATACCATTTCAGTTTGTACAGTGCCTCACCGGACACCCTGTATAACGACTGTCCAGAGCAAATTAAGGAAGCATGTAAATAAGTTGTAGAACATGATAAATGATTAATATAGTGTTTAAATTATTAAACCATTTTAATAGTATGCCAATGAATGATTGGAGCGAAAAAATTTTTAATTTTGAGTAGTAAAATGTAGTCAATAAACGAGATTCCACAGTCTTACTATGTTTACAAAATTGAATTATAAAGAAAGCACTTAATAAAAATATTGCTGCATTGACATGAATTGTTGGTGATTGAATTGAAATTATACGCATTCTCTAGACAATGTGTCGGAATTAATATTACGAATAACGTCAAGATTCGGCAAATTTTTGTAAATGAAATATGAAAATGAGAGTTTTTTGACGGCGTTGCTTTTTGTTGCATATAAAAAGTAGTATAAATCAATATAAGTAATCGTTTCATACATAATTGCTTCCTATGCTTTAATCAACGAAGGTTTGGGTAAAACTGTTAGTTTTGAGATCCTGTAATTTCATATGGACTATAATGATATATAGAAGTTTTGAAGACTGACATGAGCTTAGGTACAGAAAGTCTAACTGAATCGCGTGCGGATAGTCAGTCTTTATTCTAGTGCATAAAATAGTGCCTGTTGGTCAGTTGATTATGGCCATCTTGTAAAAAATCCCGACGTGACAATTTAACGTTTTGTAATTTTATCATTACAATTACAAAAACACATGATACAGATCAGAAAGTGAAGATTGTGTGATGGCAAGCCATTTTAATAATTTAATTACACGTTTCAATTTAGTAAGGTTTATAATACAGTCGCTAGCTATGGTTCTGTATTTTTTTAAGTCCACGAGATAACTCATTTGCAAATTCAATTTGAAGGTTTAACATACAAGGTTTACCACTCTTTAAAATGGACAGTTTTTTTAACCCCTATACATGGTAAACATAGGTCTAATCTCAATTGTTTACCTTTTTCTCCAATTAAAATAAATTCTAGGTCATAAAAATTCAAAATAAATAAAAGTGCAAATTCGTTTAAATTATAAATATGTCACACTAAATATGGCAACACTGTTTGGCTCTGCACATGACGCTCTTTACGGAGCACACTCAGTAAAATCTTGTATTTGCTTGAAGCGGTTCAGTTTGTTTTGTCTAGTAGGACAGTGCCTGTAGTATTTTTTAAATATGGAAAAGATCGGACTTTCTTTGAGGCGTAATTTGATATTAATTTGTGTATTATTTGTCAGCAACATAATAAAACTCAATCATTGACAAGTGAAATTCTTGGATGTGCATGGATTGGGTGGGCATCTAGTGAACGAAAAGACGTTGTTTCGGAAAGACTAAAAAGTGAATCCCAGGAGGAGCTATTTTCTTATCACATGACCAACGTTTGTTACCGGAGTTACACCATGAAACCGAAAGTGGAAAGGGCTGCAAGAAAATTAATGAACGACAAAAAAAATTAAAATAATTTGGAAGAGCAGGAGGTTGTGAACAAGGACGAAACAATAAATTGTATTTGTGGTAATATTTGGCTAGGTAAAAATTTTGAATTTGTGAAAAAGATAGGGCAGAGACATTGCTAGAAATTACTTTTCATTATAAGGATCAAGTTTTTACTAGGATTGCGGATTTAAAAAATGTTGAAGCCATATTTGCAGCTCATATTTATTATTCAAATTGCGTACGTACTTATGAATGCAAATATCTAAGCATTAAAACAAATCCAAAATCTGAACACTCACAGTTTAGTAACGCAAAGAAGACAAAAATTTTACAAAAATGTTTAATGGTTGATGTTATGGTGGATATTCGAAAAGTGCAGTGGAAAAATTTTACAAATTTCCAGAATCTTACAATTGCGTTCTACAACATGATAAGTGCTACCTACACTGGATGGACGTTTGAATAAAATTGACTTTATATTTGGTAGCTATATAGAAATGTTACCCAAGTCTGGAGAGAGATTACCAAGCTGCGGCAAATAGTATATTACAATCCATTCAATCACGTATGATGTACCATTGCCCGTTCAAGCTCATACAATTTGGGGTTGTGTACAAAATAAAATTAAGCTTCAAACATTTATTGGCAAATATCTGCTACAATATGCCTATCGTTTTTGGCAAGAGGTTGAAATAGTATGCAGTACAACAAACATATAACCATGTCAGTCATGTGGTTCATCACCTACTTCTAATATTCTGGACATGTTACAAAGAAATAGCATGGCAGAAGCAGATATGCGAATTATGGTACATACAGCTCATGCAGTACGAGCATAAAACATATATACATGTGACACCAACGCGTTCTAGCACCCAAACGATGAATTTTTCAAAATCTGTTTTGGCGAGAATATATTCTAGGACTACAATCTAAAATTAGTTTGATTTATACAGGGTGATCTACAAACTTGTTACTTAACAAAGTTATATTATTTTAAATGGAATACTCCTTTTAATTTTTTTTTGAAATAAGGTGAAAAAATAAGGTAGACTTTCATTAGAGTTCCTATACCTAAACCTTACAGTTTCCGAAATATTTAACATTTTTTGAAAATGTACGGTTGTCAATAAATTCAAGTATTTTTCGATTCAAAAAGATGAGACAATCTAATCTAGGTCATCTATAAGGATATTTGGAAGTACGTATTCTGTTGTTTATTGTTTCAAATCATAATTTATAAAATACAAAGAATAACGCGTAAATTTAACAAACTTCGAAGTTAAATATCTTTGTTATTTTAAATACAACGCCCAAGAAATTTTGATCGAATGGAATAGTCTTTTGACAATAGTTCGAACTGTATTAGGGTTCCCTATACCTAACTTCAATACTTTTCGAGACAATGTTCATGGCATTCTCCTATGGTCAACACCATATCCACTCTTTCTTGCACTGAATATTTCATTGTAATGAAAAATCATCAATAGTTATAAACACTGTCGTATTTTGAAATACGTCAATATGACAGAAATGTTTATAAAACAAAGAATTCTAACTGATCGACATGAGTTAATGGCGTAATTTCTAAAATGTAACAAATACACTAATTTCTCGAAAAGTATTGAAGTTAGGTATAGGAAACCCTAATACAGTTCGAACTATTGTCAAAAGACTATTCCATTCCGATCAAAATTTCTTGGTCGTTGTATTTAAAATAACAAAGATATTTAACTTTAAGTTTGTTAACTTTACGCGTTATTCTTTGTATTTTATAAATTATGATTTGAAACAATAAACAACAGAATACGTACTTGAAATATCCCTATTACGATGACCTAAATTAGATTGTCTCATCTTTTCTGAATCGAAAAATACTTGAATTTTTGACAACCCTACATTTTCAAAAATGTTAAATATTTCGGAAACTGTAAGGTTTAGGTATAGGAACTCTAATGAAAGTCTACCTTATTTTTCACCTTATCTCAAAAAAATTAAAAGGAGGGTATTCCATTTAAAATAAAATAAGTTTGATAAGTAACAAGTTTGTAGATCACTCTGTATAAATCAAACTAATTTTAGATTGTAGTACTAGAAGGCTTAATATTCTCGCCCAAACAGATTTTGAAAAAATTCAGTCGTTTGGGTGCTAGACGACGCGTTGGTGGTACTGATATATATATATATATATATATATATATATATATATATATATATATATATATCGCTCGTCACGGTTCAAAATTGTGTACTATTCTTCCAGCTCTTTACCGTTTAACTGGTGCAGATTATTCAAGCAAAGTTGAAACCAAGCGTAGTGCTCTTTTTGTTCAGAAAAATTTCTCGGTAGTTTTGCTAAAGGTAAAAATAAATATACATTTTGCTAGCATAACTTTCACAGTTACATCTGACAGGGAAATCGAAGATTCAGTGCAGCGTACAGAAGTGTACCTTGTTCAGGTGCTTCGCCACGGTAACCCTTCAAAAACATTTGAAGAGTTAAGGTATTGAATGTATCAACTTGGAGAAACTTTTTCTGTCACACAACTACCTCCTACGAGCGCATCAATACGACTACATATTTTACAAGCATTTTTTATTGTTTATAACCAAAACAATTGTTTGGACGAAAAAACTACACATCTCGATCCTCATATGTCTGAATGCAAGACGGAAAATGATAAAAATTTTGTTGTCCAGTAGCTTGATTAAAATGTGTTCTTTTTGCCGTTGTAGCATAACATCTCATTGTACCAATCCTTATGATACATAATTCGTATTATTTTTTTTCTGTCTGCATTTTTTTTTGTTTTATGCTAATATCTTGGACCACCCTGTATAATACCAATAAAATAAATATTTTACAGATATATTGTAAATTCTATTCTGCAATGAAGAAATACCTACAAACTCACATCTTACGTAAATAAAGCATATCTGTACACATTAAACCATATTTTTTGTTTTAATGCGTGACCACCCTGTATAAAAACCAAACTGGCCATTTTTGGGCCGGGTAACCAAATGTTTCTAAATACGTACATCTCAGAGAACATAATGCCACAAAAATATAAAGTGGACCTCTTAAAAACACAGGATGTTACCTACCGTGTGGACTTTAGACACGTTCGCAAATTTAAAAATTATACACACTAGTGAAACACGCTGTATAAAATCTAGCGTTGAAGTGAGTTCTGCTATCCTATATTAACTTATAAAAACTGATAGATCTGAAAAGTTATCGCGCTATCGTAAAAGAACATTCTAAAACTAAGTAAACGAAGATAACTGCAGAATTAAGAACAGTGTGTGGTGAGAGTGATATCAGCTGGAGGTTGAACTATAATCGACTGCGAATTGTGGTATCCATAGAGAGCCTTGATCAACAGATTTACGAGACGCTGATGTGTAGTAGATAATCCTTACGGATATGTTAGTGATTTATTTCTAAACGTAATTATATATCATTGCTGGTTTATATTGATTTCTCTATTCTTGTTAATTCAAACATTTTCTTGGAGGAGCTATTGATGTGTAACTGCATATAAATGTTAAGATACTAAAATACTTTTTTTAAGCAGATCAGGATAGATAATGGCAGTCTAGAAAAAGATGAAACGTTAGAAAAACGCACGCAACTCTCGGTAAACACAATAATGAAACTTCAGACAATAAGCGTAAGAGCAACATACCTCCAAGTAGAAAACAAAGTCAACCAACAAGATTTTAGAAGAAAACATGGAAGATTTTAGAGACTAAGCAATATCCGATTTAAGGAAAAACCAAGATGTGGCTTAGATACGTAGACGATATTTTCGTAACCTTGCAAATCGACAGACAAAGGTTGGATCAATTCTTAGATCATCTAAATGGCCGCGCACCTTCCATTAAATTCACAATAGAATCGGAGTCGAAAAAACTGCCATTCCTAGACGTACTTGTACACAGGAATGACAACACATTCACAACAACTTAATACCGGTACCCCACACTCAGGGGTGGTCGTAGTGGGGGGGGTGCTACCTACACTACAACTCCAATCATCACTCTAGGCGTGGCAAAATGAAATAAAATGGCTATCCCAACCTAAGACCTAACCCAAACAGGGAAATGGTAACCGAAAAAAAAAGAACCTAAATACGCTAATACCTTATATACCATGTACCTTACACAAGATACGACAAATGGACAGCAACTGCAAGATACGCACTGCGTTCAAACCATACAATGAATTCCAAACATTGTGAATACAACCCACCATGTAAATGGGACGGATCATACGCAGGAGAGAATAGCAGACCACGCAAAGTTAGATCACACAAACATGAGAATAACATCCGCTGAGGCGAAACAGAAAGGTCGACAATCGTCAAACAAGCCAGGATCGAAGCACACCGAAACCACTGGGATAACATACACATAGTAGTAAAGGACGAGAATACAGCTCGCCCAGAACCAAATGAATCCAGACTAGTTTGGAAATCAAACCCATAGGGATATATACATCTTAAGTACATCTTAAGACATGTGTATAACACCAGAACTAAATCAGTTGGATTATTAGCATCAAATTAATATTTTTGTTTATAGTACCGCACATAACTTACACAATAACTTTTGTTTGCAGTCTCGCACAGTTCCTAGGCATGGAAAAATGCAAATATTATACCTTTATCTAAAGTCAATAACCTTAGTAGTTATAGAGACTTAAGACCAATAAGCATACTTCCTGTGCAATCAAAAGTCTTAGAGAGGGTTATGACTGAGCAAATATAGTCTCATCTTACAGCCTATAAAGTATTACCAGATGCACAATCTGGTTATAAAAGAGGTCATAGTTGCACAACTGCGCTATTAAGTATAGTGGATGATATATTGGGTGTTACAGATCATGGAAAATTATCTGCATTAATTTCATTGGACTTTTCTAAGGCTCCTGATGATATTACTCATGACGTATTGCTAATCATTCTAAACTACTTTGGTTTTGGCAGAGGAGCATGTTTGTTAATAGACAATTATCTTACTGATATAACACAGTAAGTCGTATCAAACGGTTCTAAATCGTAATCCATCTTAATTCACAAAGGTGTGCCACAGGGTTCTGTGTTACGGCCCCTCTAATTTATAATCTATATAGCCAACATTTACAAATATTTACAAGCCAGCTGTTACCAGTATGCAGATAATACTCAGTTATTATAATCACTTTTTAGCACAGACATTTCAAAAGTAAACCGTCTTATCAGTAGTGATCTCGATAATCTAGTTAATATTGCTGAAAAGCATAGTTTACAAATATATCTAATCATCTGTAATAGCTTGGCAGAAAGAGAGACAGGGAGTTCAACAAACATAAAGTTATTGTTCAAGTGATAGGCGAATTGCTACCCATTAATGATACCATAAAAATGCTTGGCTTAACAGTAGGTTACAATTTAAACCTTTCATCGCACATTTCCAATACTTACACCAATTTAAAACTCATTTTTAATCAACGTTCAATTTATAACAAAAACTTAAAAATACTTCTTTGCTAATCTTTAGTTTTGTCTCAATTTTCTTATTGTAATATCGTTTATGGTCCTTGTATTGATAGCATTGATACAAAAAGAATTAAAAAAATGCAAAACTTCTTGAGGTTAATATTTGGAATCAGAAGGCACCAGCATGTATACCATCTATGAGTAATAGGCGATACATGCATGACGCACCATAAAATTATATTTACAAAAAAAATTAAATTTGCTAATAACGATAGACATATAAATTTAATTCCACCACCACTTCACAAATCTGCTTCGTTTGAAAAATCTTTCTCTTACAATGTGTCAAAAAAGTACAACTCATTAAATAGCAAATGAAGTCATTACCGCAAGAGAAATTCAAAACATAATTCCAGAATATCCTATGTAATAATCAGACATACTAAATTACCTTTTCTTTTTGTCCTTTCTGTGTGACTTCAATATTCACCAAATTATTCTGAATGTTTTATTGAATATATTTTATTTTATTTTATGTATGTACAAGTTTTAGTTACGTTATTCCATTTGTGGAATAGGTACTTATATTAGAGAAACAGGGTTAAGTGAAAGAGCAAAACCAAGATGCCTCAGTATCCTTCTTTTAAATGTACATTACACCACACTACTCGCAAACAACATTTAACACAACACACGACACGCACACGCACTGACAGCACATAAAAATAAAATTTATATATATATAATATTATATATATATATATATATATATATATATATATTGTCGAGATTCAAGCATATATATTCGTTAATATTGAAGATAGAATGTCGTTAAATGGTGAAAGTTTTAAATTTTATGGCATCATCATGGTAAAGTCAGATTTAAGTAACTTTTGTTTGAAATAATTGAAGAAAACAAAATTGTACATTTTCATACCCCTGTAGCTCTTTATTTGAAGTCTGACAACATTTCATTTGTACATTATTAAATCCAATAAGACAATTAAAAATACAAATTATCTAAGTCATTTGTTTGAAATACATACACTAACTAATTTTTTCATATGGACGCCATCTTGGATTTATTATCGAATAGTATTTTTATCACCTTTTCAGCGATGTATCACATGATAGGAATTAAAACAAATTATCAATATTTAAAAAATATAAAATTGAAATAGTAGGCCTTGAGAAGGCATGGATTAATAAATGAAAATTTATATAATTAGATTCCTAATTATTGTAATTTCTAACAACTAAAATAAAAACAAAACCGATAATAGTAACTATCATAAAACATGCTCGATATGTCCATTTTTCAAACACAATTTTCTACATTTCATTCATGTATCATTGTAGAAGAGGTGTTAAAATCCACTATTCGATAATGTAAAAATCCAAATAGCGTCCAAAAACAAAAGTTAGAAATGTATTAAATTTTGAAGTAAAAACAGATAAATTAGCAAGGGTTTAAATTTTTGGTAGTTCTCGTATCATGTGACACATCGCTGAAAAAGTGATAAAAAATACTATTCGATAATGTAATAATCCAAGATGGCGTCCATATGAAAAACAATAGTTAGTGTATGTATTTCAAAAACAAATGACTGTAGATAAATTTTGGTACTTTTTTTAAAATTGTCTTTTAAAAGTGTCATAATAATGTACAAATCAAAATGTTGTCAGACTTCAAATAAAAGAGCTACAGGGGGTAGTAGAAAATGCACAATTTTGTTTTCTTCAATTATTTCAAAACAAAAAAGTTACTTCAAATCTGACTTTACCATGATGATAGCCATAAAATTCTCTAAAACTTTCCCCATTTAACCGACATTCTATCTTCAATATTAACGAATATAGCAATACATGCATGCTGAATCTCGGACACATTGTATATATATATATATATATATATATATATATATATATATATATATATATATATATATATATATATATATATATATATATATATATATATATATATATATATATATATATACGTATGTTGGATTACTCAGTGGCTCAGTAACCAAAGGTGTCAGGATTTTATGTGAAAGATTTCATGTTACAATCAGAAAATCAGCAATAAATAAAACTGTCCCTCTTAGGGCTAAGTCTGATGGCGGAAGCAGAGTCCGTTTCCCAAACGTCGCACTATAAAACAAAAAGTGTGGAAATAGACTCAACTAATATGTAACTACAGTTATATAGGCAATCCAGCGAAAAAACCTTTGCAAGTCATTAATTAAAGTAAGCAGTTCTAACGTTCTATAT
Source organism: Vesta saturnalis (assembly GCA_036346205.1). Classification (NCBI taxonomy): domain Eukaryota; kingdom Metazoa; phylum Arthropoda; class Insecta; order Coleoptera; family Lampyridae; genus Vesta; species Vesta saturnalis. The sequence goes on from JARFJB010001466.1 coordinate 3,046,537, forward strand.
GGTTTCTATCTTTTTTTAAGTTAAGTTGACATACGAAATAGTAACATGAATAATTAGTTGGAACTAGCTAAATAAATTTATGACGCGCTGAATTATCTATAAAACGTTTATACTATCAGTACAGATAAATGTTTAGTTACAAAATATTTTTTTCTAAATAGATCACAAATCGTTTTTTTTTTACAGGTCTAATGAATCAGACTAGTCATTTTGTTAATGTTGTCAAAGTCATTACCGCTTATTAATTGAAAATAACATTGAGTCCTTTTGTATATTTATCATCCTTTTATAGTAGTTTAAATAAATTCTTTGAGATTTCAGTTTTATGTGAGTAACTTTAATTTGCAAAATTATTCTTGAACGAAAGTATAGTAATGTGCATAATGTTATAAATAGCTCGATATCAGCTTATTTTTCTTTTGTTTTATGGCTGAGGGTGGTTGGAAATTATCTTTTACCTTGACCATAATTACGATAAATAACTATATTATGCAAATTAGCATAAAGCTTATTTGCTATAAAAGGATACCAATTAAATTTGACGTCACATATATGAGCATCTGTGGATGCAATTGTGTATTCACATTTTCTAAATTTATTTGATGTTAACTGGTTATTGTCATTCATTTTAGTAATAGTAAATGTTTACGTAAATTATAGGAGGCGAAAATAAACAGTGTAAGAAAGTGCATTTAGCAAAATTATTTACTGATAATTCATTCTTTTAACTTCTATGTTTATTTTACGATTGTTTATTCCTTATTTTTAGTGAGCTTATTTAGACAAATTTTAACGTACTCTTACAAGTTAAACTGAATAATGCGACTGCTGTGTATGAAATTCAGTTAGTAATTTATCAACAAATTTCGATCGTAGTAGCGAATATGTCATATATTATTAAATTTTTCGTTCTATTTAAGAGTTATGTATAAATTTTGCTGCAATTTTGCAGATTTATGACATATTACTACGACCCACGACTGTCGTCGGTGAGTTTAGTCGGCAACCCGAAAATTTTATTAGAGAGCGGCCTTTTTTTATAACATATGTTGTACTACTACGAAATGACTGGGTTCAGGGCGTATGCCTAATTTTTGAAGTTTTCCATTATTTTCATCATATCTCCTAGAGTTTCTTTCCGTGAAGATTCTTTTGTTTGTATACATGATGTATCTTCCATAAAAGGTGGAACCTGAGGCGCAATGACGTACAGTACCGATAGATGTACGGATATAAGTGGTGATTCTGTGAAGAGTGTGCAACTCAAGAGACACAACGGTATCACAAAGTTGAGTACTGATCTAACATTTAAAACTTTATCGTCCGGGCCTGTTTTCTAAAATATTGTTATATACTTACAGTAAAACAAAAAGTAAAAACTCTCTATGGATATATGAATATTAGAAAATGATTTCTCTTTTAAAACAGGGTAAATATACAACTGTTCTGGTGAACCCCGTACCTAACTTATTGCTTTAGTTAAGATTAATACGATTCCCGGAATGTACAAATTATTCCTCAAAAATAAAAATTTATGTAAAACTAACACCTCACTATGTTTTATCCCGTACCGTTCGGTTTTTTTTTTATTTGACTGTACTACATTTATTGTCTAAAATACATGATTGGTTGAATTTTACACATTCAACAATGTATTGTGTTTTGTGATTATCAAATGAGAATTGGAATACAATTGTACTTAATTGTAATTAATTAATTAATTATAGTAATTTCTCTTTCGCTTAATCCTTAAAAAATTTACACAAATACACATCAATTTTATTAACTATTTTTAAAGATCTATATTCTTAAATTTTATATATTTGTATTCATATGTTATATACAGAATGCAGAATTATTTTATAGATTTAATAATTGGTAATATTTTTGTTGCGAGATGTATTTTACATTTCTTATCATGTTGTATATAATTTTCGTCCTAATTACCGGCATCATGTTTTAAACTTTTAAATTTGTACATATTTTTGTTAATATTTACAAATTTGTTGTTTGTTATCAAATGTGACAGTCTACTACCTAAGGAAAAATGGTTGCTACGTACAATGCGAGTATTGGGCGAAAAGGCCACGTGTTTCATTCCCTCCCCCAAAAGGGAGGGCAAGTTACTTGAACTTTCCAAGCTCCTTACGCCACAATTATGGATTCCCAACAAACATATGTACGTTATGTATGTATGTATGGTGGGATTAAGGATAAGTGCGGTCAGGATAGAATCGAAAGGAACAGAGTTAATTCTGAACGGAAGATATAACCCCAGTGTTCGCCTAAATAGCCGCACATGGTGTGCGTATACGCAGTGACCATACCGCTGTATGTGTATGAGGAAAAAATCCTTAAAAGGCCTCATACAGCTTAGATGGTAACGGGAATAGAACGTATTACCTCCCGAATGCTAAGCAGATCCACTAGCTTGGAATGCGAGTATTAATTTTTATAATACAAATGTATAGTCTTTGTATAATTCTTTCCACCGTTTTGATTAAATTTTTATTTGTCCTAATCTAAACAATATAGAAAATAAGTTAGCCGCTTATATCGAGTGACGTGATCTTAAGATATTAAGAATTTCACAAAATCATTAAAAAGCAATTAAGAGAAAAGAAGTTGCGTTATCGGTATTCTACTGTCAAATATGCAGTTTATTAGTTATCACATTACTTGATATAAACGGTGAATAACTTGTAGTACATTGTAATTCCATTAGTATGTAAACAATAAAATAGAAGGTAAATGCCTTAATATTGATCTATATGTAATATAAGTTATTGACACACTTTCATATTTATTTTAAATCTGGTATTATTACAACAAAAAAGGTATAAATAATGAAAAACATAATTTAATTTACATTAGTTCCAAACATAATATCTAGAGAAACATAGCTCAAGCTCAAGTTGCGTTTAATAATGAGAAGTTTAATGTGGTAAAAGTAATTTAAGGCTATATTATTTAACTTTAATAGTTAGTAATAACGCCATTTTAAGTGTAGTCTTCATGATAATGACCAATCGGAAACGTAAACATTTTTAAAGGTGTTAAAAAATGTAGGTTGCATTATAAAATCTGACAATCAACGTTTCATGTTTTAATCAGTATGGGATCTAAAAAATTAAAATTTCTAAACCTAATTTGTAAAAAATAATACTTTTGATCGCGTTACATAACATAATAACACATATTTAGGTTTCTGTCACCACATTCATCGAGGTGTATATAAAGGTTGAACGGAAGTAACCACCTAATGTTCACAATACAAATGCTTTAATAATAATAGCGATGAGATATTATCAGTAGATAAAAGAATCATGTACGTAATGATACTGTAAATTACACATCCCTAATGTTTCCTCTACGCATTACAAACACTAGCAATTAAATAAAACACGGGTGTACTGTACGCATTAGACGCTTAGTTTAATTCTGTTTTATTCAAAACTAATCATAATTACATTAATCGCTCACACATTTCTGTATTTTATAGAACGATGCTCTAGTAAGCTATTAATGTAGCATGATTAACAAATCAAAAAATTATTTGGCTCTTTACGCTTACTATTTCACGAAAACATGATTCGCTTTTTGTACATAATGACTGCACTATAATTAATTGTTTCTTGATCTTCTATGTTTATGAACATAGTTTAAAACACTTTAAAACTTAAGCAATTTTTTTCAACATTCAAATCGGTTTTAACAAAAAAAAATCTGTTGTGTGGTGTAACGGTCTACAGATGGTTTAGGACATTCCGACTTCGCCGGTTTGGCTCCGGACGCGATTCGGCTCAGAATTTCTCGGCACCAGGCTGTTTCGGCGTTAGTATGTTTCGGCGCCAGGATGTTTCGGCGCCAGGATATGTCGGCGCTAGGATTTATCGATACCCACCAGGGTGGTTTGGTGCGATAACATTTTTACTTTGTTCTTGATTTCGATTTATATCTGACAATACAGACTTTATCCTAATATCCTATCTCCTATAATACGTAAAGCTTTATTACACATTTATTTGAAGTTAAAAGAAAATAAATTATTTAAAAATTGGTGTTTTATTATAGTGCTTAAGTTTTAGTGTACCTTTCATAAATTAATTCTGAGATGATGCTGTTTTTTGCATACATGATAATTATTTAAGCTAACGTTATCGTGAAAGCTTATTATTTTGGTCACTGAAATGCTTACTCAATCACAATCTCGCTCGCTCTTCCATTCATCCATCGGAGGTATCGACAAAAAGGTCTCTAGGCAAGTTCGTACTACCTTAGTTATAGAGTAAAACGAAATAAGATACTATTAAGAAACATACATTTTTAAGACCCAACTTTCCCTAAAATCCAAAAAAAAAGAACAGAATTCCAAAAAACAAGCTTTCTTATCTGTCGAGATGTTTAAATATCAATTTCGTTAGGGCCAAGGAAAAATGGATTCACTAGAGAACCAAGAGCCAAACTGTGTGACCCTTGAGTGTTGGTAATTATTTCGGTTAAATTTAGTACAAAAACCATATTGATACACCCATTTCGTTACAGACGCGGCAAAATTGAGTCCTTCGATGACCAATTCTGTGACCCATGAGTATACTCCAGCATTTGAGCCGAAAGTTGCCCAAAGCCTACATTTATTACGCTAAATTCCTTGGCTAAATTAAAAAGACTTGCAAGCGTTAAATTCTTTAATGAGTGTTTGTTAGCGCTTGGACCGCATTACGCCAACAATCTACCTATAACAATCGTTGTGGACGAGAAAGAATAGATTCCTTAATAAAAAACAGCTAAATCCCTTGCTGTATAAGCGTTTAGCTAATTGTTACCTACGTCAATTTCGTTGACTTTGCGGGAATCACATTTTTTTATTTATTTGATTTTTAAATTAGCTTTTTTTCCAGATAATCAAGTGCGTTAGAATACACGCACAAACCACCCAGACTCATATACAGACACGCGCGCACTAGCTTACACACACGCGCCTACATACACACGCACAGAGACACACATGTAACATAATTTAAAACCACTTTGAAAAATTTCCTTTCTAGTCAAACGCAAGGTTTCTCGCAACATTGTATGATATTTTGAAGTAAGTACATAAATGTTGTAGCTTACGACACCTCGTGGTGTAGCGTAAGAGTTAGTGTAACCACCTTGTGATATACTACGTTAGTCTTAACACCACAAAAATTAAAAGGAAACTAGCAATAGAGTATATACAAATAGCCCAAACATTCCGAATCTTCAAAATAAAGAAACAAAGAAAACTGGTTAACACGCAACCACTCAAAACTAATCAGCAATCGTGCAGATAAGCAAATAAGGTAACATTCATAGACGAAAATAATCATCCAAGCAAAACGAAAATAAGACAACCCAGAAAAAAGCAAATAAAAATGGTTAGCTGATACCGTAATACATAAAAAAGCTAGCAATAAAGTAAAAACTTTCAAACATTAACAAATATGCCAGAGTATACGCCCACAAATATCCAAACACCAATAAACTGGTAAAGAAACACACACATACACACACAACACACACACCACACACACAATACACACAACACACAACACACAACACACAACACACAACACACAACACACAACACACACAACAAACACACACAACACACACACAACACACACAACACACACAACACACACAACACACAACACACACACACACACAACACACACACACATCACACACACACACACACACACACACACACACACACACACACACACACACACAACACACACAACAAACACACAACACACACACACACACACACAACAACACACACACACACACAACACACACACAACACACACACACACACACACACACACACACACACACACACACACACACACACACACACACACACACACACACACACACACACACACACACACACACACACACACACACACACACACACACACACACACACACACACACACACACATACAACACGCACAACACACGACACGCGACACGCGACACGCGACACGCGACACGCGACGAGCGACGCACGACGCACGACGCACGACGCACGACGCACGACGCACAACGCACAACGCACAACGCACAACGCACAACGCACAACACACAACACACAACACACAACACACAACACACAACACACAACACACAACACACAACACACAACACACAACACACAACACACAACACACAACACACAACACACAACACGACACACGACACACGACACACGACACACGACACACGACACACGACACACGACACACGACACTCGACACTCGACACTCGACACACGACACACGACACACAACATACATCACACGACGCACGACGCACGACGCACGACGCACGACGCGCGCCACGCGACACGCGACACACGACACACGACACAACACACAACACACAACACACAACACATTATAGCAAAACGTTTGACATATTAAATCATGGCATGTTACTTTCAATATTAAAGTGTATAGGGTTCAGTAAAAGTGCTATTACTTTGGTTTCTATGTTTCTGTCTTCAAGATATCAAATAACATCTTTAGATAATGTGAAATCACATCCATTGCTGGTCACTTCTGGAGTTCCACAAAGATCTGTCCTATTTAAATCGTTTTATACACTCTTAATTTCACAAAAGCTTTACACTACTCTAATTGTCAAATGTTTGCTGATGATACCCAATTTTTTTTGTACTTTTGAAGTAAGCAGAATAGCAGTAGTAAACACGCTCGTAAATTAGGATTTAGAAGCCTTGGTAAACACAATTGCTTTTCACTCACTGCAAATTAGTCCAAATCTGTTATAATGATCTTTGGTACGCTGAAAAATCGTGAAATTGCATCAATGCATATAAAGATTAAAATTAATAACACATTACTAAGATGTGACGAAATGTCCCAATATTTAGGGCTTAATTTAGGCACAAAGATGAGATAACATAAACGACTGCATTAGGAAGGCATATGGTAAACTTACAGTAATTTATGATGCCAGATACATTTTAAATCATAGAACGAAGAGCCTACTAGTACTTTCACATTTTAATTATTGTGATACCATATATGGGCCTTGCATTGAGAGTATCGATACCTAACGTATTCAAAAAGTTCAAAACTCATGTTTACGCCTACTTTATGGTATCAAAAGCAGAGAACATATTTCACATAAACTTAGGAATGCAGGTTGGATATGTATGCGCAATAGCCGTTTGGCCCATGCCATGAAATAATTGTAACGGATACTCCACCGTACAATCGTATAACGTTTAGAACAGATATGCACAATCTTAACATACACCATCGCAGATTATTAACAGTTCCTATGCACAAAACCACATGTTTACATACAATGTCGCTAAGGTGTACAATTCTGTACCTACTCATTTAAAAACAAAGTTAATATCTCCAAATACATTTAAAAAATGTTTCATTCAGTACATGTTCAACAAATCACGAGGATTGAGAATTACAAAATTAAGTGAGATATAAATTAGGAAGTTCATTTATGTTACTATTGAGTATATGTGGTGATCATTGTATGAGTAACTATACCTTCAAAGTTAAGTGGTAGAGCAGGAAGCTATTACGTAGCCTGAACCTCGCCTTGGAATTCGGCTGTTGATAAACTTGAATAAAGACTATTATTATTAATTTTAGCATGTCCACCCATTTATTTCCTAGCAGTCATGCTTCCCAGTTAGCTAAATGTGGTGGGCTGTAGTTCTTACTTACCAAAACACATATTTACTAGAACACGCGTGCTTGTTCAATAAAATCTCAAAATCTGGAGATAGGTCGTTATGGAACCACCAGCTTAAAATTTGTATTGGGATGTGATTCGAAATTGTTTACCTAAAGTAGAATGTCTACTCAACCTGGAGTTAACTTGCTTCAAAATATCTTGCGTTATATGTTCACTTAAACGATAGAAAAGATTTAAATCTGGGATTATTAATTCTAAAGATTTATCCCTACTTGATATTATAAATCCACGTAAGGAAACTGGGTTATCAGATTTTAAGAGGGACATTCACTAAAAAGAAACAATACACAATAAATAATAACATAATAAGTTAATGTGCTTAATGTGCTCAAGTATTGGTTTAAAAAGACCCAATCCTTTCCAAGCAATTGCCTCCAACGAATTGGTATGACGCATTTTTAAATCGTCACAAAGAAATTAGTGAGTGCGTCAAAATTTATCTGAATTTATTTGAATATATTTTAAGTCTATACTGTGATGAAATCGCATCACCAAAAAAAGAAAAAAGTGCCCTAGAGGGCTGAACAGGGTGATTCAAACTCGACGCCTTGGCCTTGATTGAGCGAAGGTCATTAAAACCTGATTAAGGGACCTTAAATGGTTGTGTTTATGCACCAAAAAATAAATTTGTATCTATTAAGGTTATGTTGTTCAAGATTAAATTTTTCCCAAGAATTTTTTTTGTTTTTATATATATATATATATATATATATATATATATATATCGAATGCTATCTTTTTTCTGAATTCAATATACCCAACCACTCTTTTCCAGCTTGTTGGGTTCAAAAGTTACAGGAAAACGTGTATTTAATAAAACAAACTGTAAACTCGTGTTAGTTAGATGCAAATACATAACTTTAACGAATTTATTTATGTCAAACTTGACTACACCAATCATTCAGAAAAATAAGTAACGGAGAATAACGTTCGAAAATTAATAAAAATTTTCTACGTGGCCACTTCAAGACATTTATTTAATCTTTGAGAAACCAGTTTCCATTATTTTGTCCTGGATATATTTCTACAAGTTACTAAATTTCGCTTTCAAATGGTTAACATTCGAAAAGGGGTATTGTAAACTTCATTTTTTAAAGTTCCATATAAATTATCTAGATAATCCTTAACAGTTGTTGCTTTATGCGGGGGAGATCCATCATGTTGAAACACCAAATTTTAACGTAAGTGAAGAGGAATTTCTCCCAATAAAGGAGGAAGCTTCTCTTGTAGAAATCTTAAATACTTTCTGCCTTCAAGATTATAGTTATAAAGATGTGGCCCAATTAAATTTTGACTAATTATACCACACCAAAAGTTTATACCAAAATGTCCTTGGTCTTGAATTTCGTTTATTACGTGGGAATTTTCTGTCAACCAAGAGTTTTTACAATTATGCTTGCTTTTATTTATAAATCGACTCTCATCAGTTCATAAGATATGGTGAAATAGTCGTTAATCCCTTACCTCATGATCAATAATTACATTAAAAATAAAATTTAGACGCTTTTCTTCATGGGTTTCAGTTAAAAGTTCCAAATTGTGTAATTAATAATCGTGTTTACATTTTTTCAAAACTCTTTGAATAATATATTTCTACAAATTTATTTTTTGGTTTATAAGCTAACATAAACCATTTGAGATTCATCAATCAAATTAAAATTATTTTCTCCCGTTTTCGAAAAATAAGGACTAACCTACCTTGTATGTGTAAACAAATGTTTAAGGACATACACCTATTTAATAGACTTAATTTTTAAATGTGAGCCCCATTTTGGTCATACTATTCAACTAAACGAAGGACAATCTCGTAACGAAATTAACGAATAGCACTGCTGTTACAAAATTATTAAATTGATAATCAGAATTCAATCCAGTAAGTTAGTACAGGGAGAGAAGGCAGCATTATGCATGGTAAAACGGTTATACAAGCTGGGGCTTATTGCCATACCCAAACGGTCGCTTTTCCAGGACATTTTTTTCAAGATATAGGTTTCTTATATCTTTGTGACTACTTTTTTCATTAAATATGGAAAGAATCAGTGGGGCAGTTGAGATAAATAATTGAATACATATCAATTTAAACACGTAGACCTGTTATTATTAAAAAACTTATAATAACGTAGACCTGTGTCCAAGATAAGGAGGGCCACTATGGGGATTTCGGAAACGATTAGATATAGAATTTTCGTTAAATGGGAGAAAAGTTAGGCATTTTGGACTTTAATAAAATGGCATTTTCAAACTGATGCAATTCAGTTTTGAAGTTATGCAGCAAAGAGCGAAATTGCATGCAAATTGGAAACCGACGTTTCCTTTTCGAGCAATCATCATCAACTTTATTTTTTTAATTCCGGTCCTGATTTTTTTATACATAATATTAGTAGAGCTTTGTATTCTAAATCCAAGCATATATTTATGGTTTAATTGCGATTTTTAAACTTGTTTTACGATTATTGGAAAAGTATGAGCTTGTATCTCTCCCAATAACATTTAAACTCAATTGTATTCATGAATGGGCTTTTGCTAACTATGCTTTCCTCATCAAAGATATGTTTATAAACATAATGTTTTATGTACCCCCAAAAAAAATTTAGTGGGGTTATATCGGGAGAACGGGCTGGCCAGTGTGTTTCAAAATGGGTACTTAAAACTCTTTCGGCAAATTTATTTGAAAAGTGATCCTTAACCATGTGCGACTTGCAGGTGCACCATCCTGCTGAAACCCACAATCGCGTACTTCGGGTAAGGGTAAATTATCAAGAGCGTTTTCCAAAGTAGTTTCTAGTAAGTGTGAGTAACGTTGTGATGTTAAATTTTGATTTTAAAAAAAGGTCCTACTATCCTTCTTCCTAATATCCCAACCCAGATATTGAAGGTAAAACGGTGTTGATGCCTTGATTCTTAATTTTGGATTTTCTTGAGATAAACTATGAACGTTTTTTCTATTAAATATCCCATTATTGGAAACCGTACTTTCATAAGACCATAATATGTGGAAAGGAAAATTATTTTTCTGATGGCATTTTCTTGAATACCACTCACAGAATAATCTCCGTCTTTCTACGTCACGTGGAAAATTCTGTATTTGTACGGATGAAATGTTGTCTTCTTTAGAATAAAGAGTGCTGTTGATTTGGATATGTCCACATTATTCTGAATTTGCCCAGTTGATATTTAGGGATTTTCAGTAACGGATAACAATACATTGTTTACATATTCCTAATTACTCGTTTTTTTTTCGAGATAGCATGGGTTTTTTTTTTAAAACACCGTATTCTTTAACGTTAGTTACTAACTTGCTGAATGTTCTTTTATTTGGCTGCTTCCTTTCAGGATACTTGTTCAAATACATGCGCTCCGCTGTAATACAATTTTGATTACTTAAGATGTAACATGATGTTACGTCAAACTTCTCTCCATTTGAAAATTCTGTTCCATATTTTGTTAATAAATTAACTACTAACGAGAATTAGTACAGAAAATGACATCAAGATGCTAATCTAAAAAAATCAAAAGAAATGTAATAATTTTTTTAGGGTAACTATGCAACCTCTTTCATACGTTCATAACGAAAACATTATAAAAACAAAAACAATCATCTATGTCAGAATGACGTTGAAAAGTTCGTCATATTCCAAAAAATTCCAAAGCCTCTATATCAATATCAATAATACAGTTTAACCATTTTCATTCATATTTAATTAATTTTTAGACTCACCTTGAATTATATATTAAGAAGCTTCATAAAAAAAGTTATGTAAAATTAAATTTGCTTTAAAAAAAATCTACACTTTTTCCTATAAAATTAATCGTTATTCAAGTATTGAAAAATTAGAACTAACACTTAAATTCTAGTTCTGCCGCTAAATTACATGTATCAAAAAATTGCATAGAACATAATTAATATGTTTAAGGTCTGTAACTAGCTATATGTAGTTTGGAAGGTAGTTAAACCATAAAGTGTGATACATGCTTGAATGCAGAATAAGAAGCTCTTCTAATATTATGTATAAAAAAGTCTCCACCGGAATTAAAAAAATAAAGTTGATGATGGTTACTCGAAAACGAAACACGCAATACCAATTTGCCATGTTAAAGAACGTTAAAAAGTGCATGCAGAAGGTTCTTTTATTTTTATTTTGCATCAAGTACAAAGTAACAATTTGTCAAACACAAAATCGTAAAAATTCGGAATTTCGTCAGCTTAAAAGTCATTTTATAAATTCCAAAATGCCGAACTTTTCTCCCAATTAACTAAAACTCTATATCTTGTTTCCGAAATCCCTATAGTGGCGTTCTTATCTTAGACACAGTGTATGTTTAATTTCTTATTTCTTAATACCCTCTTAATTAAAATATCTTTTGAGTATTGAATCGTGTATTTTTTAATTTATCTTTTATTTAAGTTTCTTCGTTTAGATAATTATTATAGTTATCGTCCTTAGTAAATGCTAATAGCTTTAATTGGGATGTCAAGATAAATTTATGGAATACGAAAACGCAAAATGTAAACCTGCAGTTAATAATATAACAGGTTGACAAACGTATTTAAAAGCCAACTATAGAATGCAACTTTGTTTTAGTAAAGGATAGCTAGGTCTTTAATAAATTAAATATTTCTAGACTGACAAAAGGGCTAAAGGACGAAGGCTAAAAATGTTATAATCAAAGAACATCTAATTAAGTTGTGATGTAAGTGTAAAGTTGCGAAAAACTTTATTGATAAAAGCATTCACAAATAGAAAATTGGATCATTTACATTAGGTCATTAGTAATATTTGGTTTTAATAGAAAATATGTAATTTAAAACGCAAGTATTACAGTAAACAGATTAAATTAGGGCTCACTTAATATATCAAGCTATTCTATCAGCAGGAAATGAAAAAGACGAGACAAAAAATTTATTTATTTTCAACAAACGTAGTTTTCGTAATGCTGACCATATAATGACAAATATTACTTACACAGTCATTAAATAAAATACATTTTGGACAATGAATAATACAAATGTAAGTAAGTGAACATAAGGTTAATAGGCCTATATACAAAGAACAAAATTATCTACATCTGTTAATGATAAAAGCGTGACATTTTTTTTATCACCTTCTGTTGTTAATAGTAATTATTTAAATAAGGATGGATATTTTTTTTCAATCAAAGTAAGTTCTATAATTGTATAATTATCGCGTGTAGCACGCAACATCTAGCTTGAAGAAGAATTGCTCTAAAGGCGTTTTATAATTAAATAAATAATTTAAATTGACTACTTTTTATCTAGTGTAAATTTTGAGTTTTAGGGTAACGCCAAGAATTTATAATAACCACCTGCTCTACCAATTTAATAGACATAACTTTTTTGTTTATTGGGGAAGTCATTCGGTTAGTGATAGTTATTAATTCAATTCTAAATTTAATATCACTAACTTATTTACGCACTGATTACCTTTTTCTTTTACTATTTATCTTTATAATCAATCTAAATTGTTCATAAATGTCAGGCTTAACTTGTTTATTACGCTACTTGTAGGGGTTTGACCTTTTCTTAATTTTTTGTATAAAAATTATGTGATTATATTTACTTAAACGTTACGTATTTTACATGTTGCCAATGGTTATGCACTTTTGTGTGTCACTTAACAAAAATCATGTTGGTTTAAGGTATGACATTACCATTATTTACATTTTTCCATATTTTTAATGCAGTGTAATTTACAAGAAAAAAGTAATAATGACGAAAATTAGAGGCTTAAGTACATAATTTATTTCAATGGTTTTAGGTGAGAAAATCCTGTTTGTTAGCCTTTTAATATAAATACATTGGAATTACTCTCTTATTTACATAAAAGTAAAATGAATTTCAATGCAAAATCAAGTATTTAGATTACACTTAATGTGTATATTTGTCGAGTTCAGTGCACGTCATTTTGTTCCACAATAATTTTTCTGATTTAACATACTGTAAATAAATAATGTAGATACGTATTAAACTTATAATATCTTTCAAAGGGTTACAGACGATTTACAATCCAGTCCACAAAATAAGGTGACATTGCATTTATTTCAAAAATTTTTTTATTTATCTAGGAAAGTGACCTGTGACGGCCCTGTGCCTATGATGGCCCTATGACTGTATCCAGTAAACGCATGGTGGGGTGGCTGCTTTCGTCACTAATATGTGCTGCGCATGTAAGATTTAGTACGTATATGAATTTACAAGAGTTAGTGTCGTTTTGTTTCTTTGCCGTCGAATAAAAAATGAATTTGGTGAGTACTGATGTAATAATAATGTAATTTTAAATGCGTATTGCACGACAATCGAATCAGATATAGAAGTGACATTTATACGTGTGTGTTCGAGAGTGTTTCTGCCGTACACGTGCAATATCAGTTTTGAGGTTAGAGTGTCCTACGAAAAAATATCTTCATAGCAGTGGGAGGTGCGCGTTTGCCTATGATGGCCTTCTAAAGGTATCCCTGTGATGGCCCGAGGGCCATCATTGGCACCTGTTCATGGATATTCATTGCTTGTTTTTGTTTTAGAGTAAAACGCGAGAAAGGCAGCAGTGGAAGGAGGAGGATATGGCTTCCGCAATAGAAGCTGTACAAAATGCAACAATGGGTTATACCAAGGCTGGGAAAACGTTTAATGTCCCTAGAAGTACACTACGTAGAAGACTCCGTAAAAATCAGGGTAGTAAGAAGGGGTACCTAAGTGGTTATAAGCCTACATTTAATCCTAACACTGAAGCCGAAATTGCGAAGCATATTGTTAATTTAGAAACAAGATTCCTTGGATTCACCAGTGAAGAAGTGAGAACACTTGTTTTCCAGATAGCAGAAAAACACCAAATACTCCATCGATTCAATAGAGAAAAAGGTATAGCCGGTAGAAAATGGTTAAGGGGTTTCCTTGCAAGAAATCCAACAATAACGATTAGAACTCCTGAACACACATCTCTGGCAAGAGCTCAAGTATTTAATAAAGTAAATATACAATCATTTTGCCAATCTCTGCAAGAAGTTATGGATAAATATAATTTTGCTCCCGAGAACATTTTCAATGTCGATGAGACTGGTATGAGCACAGTCCCTGCCAAGGCTCCAAAAATTCTCGCAACAAAGGGATGCAAACAAATTAGAATCGCCAGTAGTGCGGAACGTGGAATGCATTACACTGCCGTATGTTGTGTGAATGCGATAGGAATATTTGTTCCTCCTGCGTTCATCTTTCCACGCAAACGTTTTAAGGCCGAGTTGATGGATAACGCACCGATAAGCAGTGTTGCATTTTGCCAAGAAAATGGGTGGATGAATACTCAAACTTTTCTGTAATGGTTGAATCACTTTACCCAACATGTTAAACCTTCGAATGAAAATAAAGTTCTTTTAATTCTAGACGGCCATAGTAGCCACAAGGGGTTGGAAGTATTGGAGTACACTAAAAATAAAGGAATTATCTTATTTTGTCTCCCTGCGCGCTGTTCCCACCGAGTACAACCACTCGACGTGGGCTTTTTTTCACCACTCCAAACTTACTACAATCAGGAACTTCAAAAATGGCTCAAACAAAACCCAGCCCGAACAGTCACCCACTTTCAAGAGACACAACTTTTCAAAAATGCTTACTTGAAGGCTGCTACACCCTCCAATGCAATAAACTCTTTTAAGAAAACCGGAATCTCGCCTCTTGATCCAGATGTCTTTGAAGATTGGGAGTTTGCTCCTGCATCAACAACTGACCAGGAACAACCTGAACCTGCAATTGGTAATGTGATTGAAGAACATGATGAAAATGAAAGAGACGTGCCAAACGAAATGAATCCAGAAACTCCTCATGAAATTGAAGTCGATCAGAACGCAGTAAATATTACATTAGGACCAAATATAAGCACGGAGCAAATTGAAATATTATCTCCTCTTCCTAAAGCACCAAAACGAGATACCCAAAGGAAAAGAAAGCGTGGTAAAACAGGTGTTATCAACTCCACTCCAGATTTAGAAGACATTAAAGCAAGAAGCAAGAAGCATTGCTGAAAGAACGAAGAAAAACAGCAAAAGCAGCTAAACGCAAAATTAAAGAACTAGTAATGGAAGATAACAGCGACAATGAGAGTATTGAACAAGATTTTAGTGACGAATCAGATAGTGCCTGTTTGTACTGCAATGAACTTTATTCTCAATCTCGTCCTAAAGCAATATGGATAAGGTGTCAGGCATGCTCAAATTGGTATCACACCGAATGTGCTGGTGTTCCAAGATTCACTAAAATGTTTGTTTGCGACGTTTGCAAGTAGTGCCCTCATTAAAATTATGTTTTTTAAGCTTCTTTTTTATATATGTATTTTATAAGAAAATAAGTTTATTTGAAGTTGTAGTTGGTGTTGATAAGAAAAATGTTTCTTTCATAATAAATGTTTATTCTTTTATTTTATATGGTCTTGGTGTGCATTTATTAAGAAATTAAATAGTTTTTTTGAGAAATATTAATTTCCTGCCCCTATTTTCAAGGAGGGCCATCATAGGAGACTGTGTGCATGTGACGGCCCCCAGGTCGTTTTTTCTTTAAAAATTGATTTACTGGAAAAATTAAAACATTTGAAAATTTTAATCATTGGTTATTAAAGAGGCTCATGGCTGCCTGCTTTTAAGCCAAAGCATGTTCTAAAATCTTAACTGGTTTCAGAACTACAGCTATTTGAAGTTAGCGGGGCCGTCACAGGTCACCTTATTTACGCTTAAAAAAATACAGTTCTGCTATTCGTTTGGCTAACTGGGTTGCTGTACAAAATAAAAAGAACCCTAGCATCAAGCTTCTTCAACCACTAAAATCTTACCTAAGCAATAGATTTTTCCAAGTTAAACACCAAGATGAATCATCAAGTCTGCATCCGATAGGCTCAGGTATTCCGCAAGGCAGCGTCCTAAGTCCCACGTTATACCAAATATACACATCAGACATCCCAACCACCAGACAAACTATGACGGCCACCTTCGCATACAACACTGCTGTGCTTGCCTCCCACAACGATCGGCGCACTGCATCACAACTTCTTCAAATCAACTTAAACAAAATAGAGAAATGGATGGAAACTTGGAGAATCAGGCAAATCCGTACACGTAATGTTCACCCTGCGAAAGGAAACCTGCCCTCCTGTAATACTCAACACGAAACAAATACCACAAGCGAATGATGCCAGATATTTGGGAATTCATTTCAACCTGGAGGGCACAAATCTGGAAGAAACAGAAACAGTTAGGACTAAAATATCGGCCAATGTACTGGCTTCTCCGCCGCACCTCCCTACTATCCATAGATAACAAACTGTTACTATACAAAACCACCCTAAAGCCGGTGTGGACATATAGAATCCAGTTGTGGGGATCAGCCAGCAACTCTAATCTAGAGATTCTCCAGAGATTTCAAAATAAGGTCATCAGAAACATAGTGACCTACAGTGTAAAACATTGTGATAAACTCAGTGTGCATAATAACGAACTCACAGCAAGCCTACTAAACAGAGCATATGTTAAAAGGCTCAAAAGGTACGATTCGCTTGACCTACCTAATAGGTTTAATTAGACTTGATTTCAGGACAACTTCAGTTACAATAGTTAATGTACTAAGTAGAATTAGGAGAGTGCACTCACTGGAGTGTTCTCTTACATGTTACCTGCTCATTAACAACTATTTACTGAATATTATGCTGTACAATAGATTGTAAATATTCATTGATAAAAAAAAATTGATCCTCACAAATCCAATTCATCGCCTTCAAAGTAATCCCCTCGGACGCAAAAAATAGTGACCGTCCGGTATGGCCTTCAGAACGCGTAGCGATTCACGTTGGATGTTTTCAATCGATTCGAAACGGTGTTCCCGGAGTGGTCTTTTTAGTTTACCGAATAGCCAGAAGATATGAGTGGTGCTTTGGATTCATAAATGCGGCCTCTTTTTGCGAATAGCTTCACGCAAACGACGCATAACACTCAAATAATATTCTTTGTTAAACGTTTGACTCGGCGAAAGGAACTCATATTGCACATCGCCACGATAATAGAATAGAACAGTCACCATGACCTTGATTTTCGATCGACTTTGGCGCGGTTTTTTTTTGGTCTTGCCTCCCCTTTCGCACAATATTCGCTTGATTGGTCGGTTGTTTCCGCGTAGTATGCATAAATCCAAGTTTCATCTCCAGTTGATAATACGTTTCATTACGTCCTGATAGTCAGAAAGAATTATTTCACAAATGCTAACACGACCAAATGATTTTCGTACAAATTGAGTGTTTTTGGTACCAATCGAGATTTGACGCATTTGAGGCACAAAATATCTTTTACAATGGTATTGATCGAACTTTTCGAGATGTCTACCATATCAGCAAGGTCTTTACGACGAATATTGAGCACCAAATACAGGATTTCATTCACCTGAGCTTCATCGGGAGACGTTGATTGTCGTCCTGTCGCTCTTCGTCTTCGACACATTCTCGGTCTTCTTGGAACTCTTTTACCACTTGTAAACATTTTTTTCGACATAGCCTTGCCACCAAAAGTCTTCTGCATCATTGCCATCGAATAGGCAGCGTAAAATTCGTTCCGCAAATAAAATTTAATGCAAACTCTTAGCTCAACAAATTCAGACATTGTTAAAATCGACGAATGTACTTTTTTTGATATGTACAACCAACTCAAACAATAATGAATATTTTGATGTAATCTTCCGCACAGATGTCAAGGACATGTGCACCAACCTCAAAACAAAAGAATTTTACCGATTCACTTTGCGCGCGACGTTTAAATCCAAATGTTACCTTATTTTTTGGACACAGTATTACGTTCATTAATTGTACTCGTAAGCTTGTAAGGTTTTTTTGTATTCGTGTCAGTCGCGGAATAAGTTTGTGTTAGAGTCCTACGAAATGTATTGACATAGTGCTCTCTCTAAGATGTAGTTTACATCTGTGCCACAGTTTAAAAACGAACCATAAGAGATAAAATGAAATTTCACATAATTCAAAAGCAAAGAATTTAGTAGAAAAAGAAGGATTACCTAAGTTCGTTTTCAATAAAAAAAACTATGAAAGCGTTGTCAGATTTTCTTTGGACTTTCTTCAAAACGGAAAATTATTACTCGCTGTTAGAGCTAAATAAGTGCGTATAATAGTACATATATTTGAAAAATCAGATGTGATATCAAAAAGCAAAGCATTGCTAAATGATCTAAAAGCTCCTTCACTCTTAGATACATCTATTGCGTAATAACTACCTAAAAGATTAATATCTTAAAATAGTACGTTAATACTTGCTTAGTGTGCTACTTGATAACTTATATCACCAACACTTCATCCATAATCTCTTAGATCGCCATCAAAGCAGGCTTGCGCGTCTATTAACTTACCCAAACCCGCCAAATTTTGTTATAATAGTATATAATAGTGTATAATAGTGATTATTTTGTAAAATGGCATTACACAAATGTTTTTCAATTTTCAAATTAGAACTAAATCGCATCCAAAAAATTAATATCACTATATCTTTATCCATATAATTTTATCCCTTATAAGTATAAATTCAGTACCACACTAATTGCTTTAATCTATATAAAGTTTATTAAAATCAACTACCATGAAATCGGCGTTAATCAAAATTTTAAAAATTACGAAGAAATTTAAAACGTCATTAATATTTAGTTTGATATTAGTCGATTTAGTAAATAAATATAAGCTTTAAATCGAATATCTTAAGCTTACATGTATTTCTGCTTATTAAGTCACAGGTAATTAGACACTAAATTGAATTCCACATTTAACTGAATTCTATAATCAAAACATGAATTAATTAATTAGTGATTATAGCAAAATTTACATAATTGCACAATCTAAAGTAGTTAAAAGGGTCGACAAGAATGAATGGTGAAAGGTGCATATAGCCGTCATAAATATCAGTTTTCTAGTGGCGTGTTGTTTGTGAAAAGGTTTCGAACACATCGATAAAATATCTGACCTACAAAGTGGAAATGAAAAATGAATAATTTTGAAAAAAAATTTTCTTTGATAATTATGCAAAAACCTCTTTTTTAATACGTCCATAACAAAAATAGGTAAAATTTGGAAACAAAGATAATCTGTCAGATGGAAGTTTAAATCTTCACGTCAGATAGTGGTTAAAAAATTCCAAAGCCGTCCGCTTTCATAAATTGTCCATAATACAGTTTAAGCATCATCAACCTTATTTAATTAACTTTTACTTATTTTGCTATATATTAAAAAACTTCTTTAAAAATTATATTTACAAATTTTTCTATAAAGTCGATCGTTAAACAGAAGAAATCAAAGTTAAGGCTAAAATTGAACATAAAATAATTAATCGATATGTTTAAGATCTATAACTAGATCTTCATATCTTTATATTTTGAAATATACAGCTGTTTCGGAAATAGTCAATAAAAAGCAAAAACTGATCCTAATATACCCGCCTCTCCGCCGCTGAATTTCTCCCAAAATCTAATAAGCTTCAGGAGAAATGCAAATAAGCTTAGAAACGCGCGCACGAGCACATGCGCACAGGAGCACATGCGCACAGGAGCACATGCGCACAGGAGCACACGCGCACACGAGCACACGCGCACACCTGCGCAACCACACACGACACACACATGCACACACCGCACACACCCGTATACACCTGCACACACCGCACACAGCACACACACACACACACACACACACACACACACACACACACACACACACACACACACACACACAATATATATATATATATATATATATATATATATATATATATATATATATATATATATATATATAATATATATATATATATCAGGATGTTCACGAACTCTTTTCGCAAACGAAAACTGCAGATTCTAGAGCTGATTTTATGTCGATTTAACGTAAATTACCTTAATACAAAAATACTTCCTAAGAGAGCTGAAGCTCTTGGAAGATGGCGCCCTAACATCGGTTTAATTTAAACATCTTTAAAATGGTTTTCCTTCAAATGATAGCGTTCTGTACATTTATTTAGTGGAATACGCCCAATCGTATGGCTATTTTTCAGTTGTACTCATAAGCGGCTCGTTTGGGCGGGGCATTCATAAGTTTTTTGTTTTTCAAGGTTTCGCAATTTTAACCTAAAATTTAAAAAATTTCGATTTTTTCATAAAAGAATGATACTCTACTCTGAAGTCGCTACGACGTACCGTTTTCGAAATAAATCGATTTGAACTTTTCATGTGTTAATCATACTTTTATAAAATTAACGAACAAATTCATTTACAATTATGAAAGATGGCTATGGATACTATTTGTAATGGCCGATTACTATTTTGCGCACATCCTGCGAACATTTGGACGAGAAAATGATTGAAGATAGCCGTAGATCATGTTAATTAACACATTTCAATTAGACATTTAAGCATTACAAAACAAAAAAAGACAAAACCGCATGGTTCGTACAGTATATAATGTATTAATTTTAATAATACCTACTCAAGAATTTTTAGGAAACAAAATTTACTGAAATTCCTAGCATACTTACTCATCAATCGCTCTGTAGAGAAGTATAGCTTTATTAACCGTTTTATCTCTTTTTTTTTCAATATTATCTGACAATGGAAGATTTGGAAAACAAATAGTGAATAGCAATAATAGTAATAAAGGTGTGGAAAGCCATACTGCATAACTATTCCGAAGAGTAAAGTGACATAACGAAGCATTTAATTAAGTTTTGAACGCTACATAATTTTAATTGTGTATTGTCGTATCTATACGTTGCTACGATATCAACTGTTAATTATTCTTTTTTTTTGGGATAACAATACGTTCTGTGATATATTTTTAGAATACCATCTTCAGTGAACTTTGTGTAGTGTGTACCTGGAGTTATCAAAGTGCTTTACTGAATACCCGAGTGCCTAATGATGGGATTCTATTGGCGTAATTGCATTACAGGAATTAAAGCTTGATTAATCATTTCTATCACAAACAACTGTAATTTTGTTTACGGTGTAAATACTAATCGTATTATTACTTACATTATTAATGCAGAAGGATCTCATTTTCTATGGAAGTAAATATGTTTCATAAGTATTTTGTACATCACTTGTATATGTATGCTTAATACCATACACTAATGCTGTCTCTATGAATAAAGTCATAAATTATCTTTGTAGCTGACGCCATATCTGGTATTTTACTACAGAAGTAAACCTAGTTGATAACATTTTGTATTGTTACAAACTTTATTAAAAAGTTAAGTTATTGCTCCAAACAATGGTGTTTGATTAAATCAATGTCTGTTTTTTAAAACTGAATTGAAATCCTAACGAATTAAGTTTGTTTTAAATGTAAATTTCATTTTATGACGGGGGGCTTGTAAAATTATCCCAGTAAATTTGACATTAAAGCGTTAAAAATACGATAGATATTAATCCATAAAATTAATTGCAGAATTGAAACCTTGTCAATTCCTAACTATAATTTATAAATGTTACTGTATCATATTTTCGTTAAAGGCCAGTTTATGTAAAGCGTCTTATAATTAAAAATCACCGTTTCCGAGTTATTTCGAAAAATATGAAAAATTTTGGCAAGGTCTTATAAAAATCGGCTAACCGCTGTAGATTTCAAAATCGGTTTTCTAGGGCTACAGTAGCACCTAACAAACTACGTTTTGACGAGTTTTAATTAAGTCTAACCCCGAAATAAGCCTCCGAAGTTGTAGAACTTCAACAACTTGGTTACTTCAAATGGGACACCCTGTACCTCAAAATATTTTCGATCTAGAATTTAATTCTGTATAAATATTATTAAGGTTGCTTGGACCTATGTGACATTTTCAAGATAATTAAGATTTTCTTGAAAATATGAAATAAATTGATCAATTATTCTGCGTTATATTAATATGTACAACAATATATATATATATATATATATATATATATATATATATATATATATATATATATATATATATATATATATATTAAATTGTTATTAGATGCATTTGTGGGTAAATTTTAAATTTTAAGGATTATACGATAGATAGTTTGTTTTTAATTTGGATCACAATGGAGACATTTATAAATGGAATTTTTATTTGTAAATTGGGTTTCACACACATGTGATACGTGTTACGATTAGATTAGTTTTGTGTGTATAAATGTTCTTATTTTAAGTGAGGAATGTAGTTAGTTGAAAGAGATATTACGTTTTTTAAGATTTAAAATTGACGCATATGATATATATATATATATATATATATATAAAGTTGTTATTGAAATTGTAATATCATAAATTTTGCAAGGTTTGAAATTAAAAAGTATGTTGTTCTTGATAACGTCCACGTGTAATAGCTTTTGTGTGTGGTGCCATTGTTACTTCTGAATGTAGTATACCATATCACTTTTGTCATTGTAGAATGGGAGAAATTTATTTGAGCTACAATAAGTACAAAAGAAAAATAATTTAGCGATATCATTTAGGTCGGTTACAGGAATCTGACTTAGCAATTACAGAATGATGTAGTTTCTCTTTCTCTCGACCATACTCGTATTGAGTATCGTTTTTACGACGATGGTGCCTCATTAAACTTCTTAAAAACCTTTTAATATGTTATGTCTAAGACTCTTAGAATAAAGTTGTTGGGGAAGCGTAAACTTCTTTTCGAAACAAAAAAATAGATGTCAGTTTGCTTTAGTGAAACCAACAACCTTAGTCTAGTTAATAAGCATTCTTGCTGCGCTAATAAATGCACTATAGACTATTCTTTTTCACTTTCATAGTGGTCGATTGAGGGCGATCGTTAAAAATTGAATGATTTTTGCGGATTTCCAGAAAATGTTCAAATGGGGCGGAGTATATATTTTTGTCTTTGATAAAATTATGATTAAACACTAATCAATTTTGTGAAAATCGCACATATATTTTCAAACTTTAGACATTTACAACAAACTGCCAAAAACAAATTCTCAAATAATCATAGAAATGCTCTAAATTCTGTTTTCCAAAACCACATCGCTATCTATCTATCTATACGTTTTGTTTACTAGCGACAGGAATTCGAACTTACATAATGCCCATTACTGGTTAGCAAGTAATCCACGTTGAATAGTCATCGCTCATCAAAATAGATGAAGTCTATAGTTTTTTATAATTCTTCAGGGTATTTGGGTTATGAGTTAAAATAGCTGATTGGGGTTTGCGTAACACTCTACTCTTTTTCAAACAAAGAGCACCATTTTCATAACTGCTATAGCCTACTTCGATTTTCAGTTGTTTAAAATAATAGATATTATGATATATATATGACGAATACTTAAAATAGGAATTCAAGCTGAAAAATTTAATTATTTATATCATTAACAATTATTTAACGTATGGTATATTGCCTTTTCAGTTTTGTTTAAAATGCTTTTAGTTTGAAAAATTGAAATAAAATAAATTAAAATAAGATTGAAAAAATGTATTGATTTATGTTTTAAATTAGTCTTATCCTTCAGCCAATTGTAAAATACTAAGTTCCATTAAATTTTGAGATAAGCTACAAATTATTGATCCACAATCACCGTCTATCGAACATGGAAGACCAGAATATGTTACCGATCAGAGCATTTGTAGCGACACTGAAAGACAAACTGTATGATAATTAGTTTGCAGAATTCGCTGTGGTAACATACTGCAATACATTCGATTTCTGCATTAACCATAAGCTGTTGCAATTTGTCGATGAAACCTAATGTGACTGAAGCTCAAAAGTATAAGGCATGCGAATAAACTTACCGATACACTGCAAAAGTTTGATTTACAACATGCTTTAGGTGAATAAACTTGATAGTCCATATGTATGAACTGGAAAATGAGCAATAATCCACTGTTTGAGTCATAAAATATATTAAAAGTTGTCTGTTCACGAGGCACTTAAAACAAAATGATTGCTTCTTTCTTCGGTTGTACTGGACCTGTTGCATACATTTCTTTAGAGCTTCGAAGAACATTTAACACTGAATGGTGTACAACAAGTTGTTTACCAGAAGTGATCGATGAAATTAGGGAAAACATCCAAAAACGTCGGATCGTTCTCCATCTTGACAATACCAGGTCACCTTAAAAAGCTGTTGAAGTCTTTGAAAACCATGTTTTGGGGATACTAATTTTAGAGTGGAAAAAATGCTTCGAGAATTGGTTTGAACGCATGTACGTGTTAAAATTTAAAGGTGAATATTTTGAAAAGCAATATGGCAGTTTGTTTCAAAAATGTTGTTTTCGTTTCTAATCTTTGTAACTACTTAAAAGGCAGCCCTCGTAAGGCTTTTAAAATATTCCATAATTTTAGACAAATTTGGCACCTTGATGCTTGATTTTATGTACTACCTGTTGCGGCCATCCAATTAACTTTAATATTATTATACAAACTACTTTCTTTACACCTCTCGATTAACGTCTGGAGCTCCAACAACGATGTCGTGGTGATAAAAAATCAGTGACAGCACACTCATATCGTAATATACTATTTCACGTCGCTTCGTTTTGTAATATTAATGACAGTATCGTACACGATCCACAAGTTTTAAATAAGTGGGTGGATCAATTTACTCCTCTTTTAACAATACCAATAATTTTAAATCTCAAGAGGATATTATTAACTACAGGCCCATATCCTTTAATGGCGTATCTTTTAAAATGATTGAAACAGTTGTTTATAAACGATTATGAAAAATACTTAATAGGTAGCAGTAAGCGTGCTTTCGCCGATACAGATTGACAATCATGATAATGTTTAACAATCAAAATACACCCTGGTTCTGGTCGACCGCTGATGATGATAGCTTAGCTATTAATTTTTGATGGTACGTGGGTGAATTTTGTTACAGAGTCTACCACAGATCCAAGTTGTTCATGATAATATTATCATTTCTTTTGTACATAAGTAACAAAAAATTATATGCGGCATTATTTTGTGGACCTTTCAAAAGTTTTCTATTTTTTTAGTGCCCATATTTTACAATATGGACTTGAAGCGCATGATGTGAGAGTATTGCATTTAAATGCTTTTAGTCGTGGCTGGCGAATGGTAAGCCATCAACTTCGATTCTGGAATGAAAGAAACTTTGAGTGGTATTCGACAAGGGTCGATTTTATATCTACTATTGTTCAGTAATTTCGTTACAGGGCATAGATCATGTTACAATGTACACGGATGACACATTTGCATTTTCATACATTAATCGAGAGAACATTGTAACATTAAGGGATCTAAGCTAATTTTATTTATATTTTACGTTTTAATATCCCACTATAAAAAGTATTAAATGGTAAGGTGTCATATCTGGTGGATCTTGACAGAAATTTGAAAAAAAAAAATAACCAACACAACCACCTATATATCGATATCCATGCTGTTCGTAAAGTGAAAAAATCTTGAAACTGGCCTGAAATAATCTGCAAAACTCAAATTTGCAATAAAAACTGCAACATTCTAGTTAAAATACCAAAATTTGTAGGGATTTTCTATACAACTGACATAAAACCTTTTTTTATTTTATAATGTCCGGTAAAGTACACTTGGCGGACTGTTTTTGAGACCGGTAAGGTGCACGTTACATCATCAGAGTCTATAAAGGAAAACCTTCATTAAACAGTGGAAAATATAGAAATAAGTTTTTCTGAAATGTAATAAAAAGATGGAATTGCAGGGGATCGAACCCGGGTACTTTCACATGCAAAGAGAACTCACTACCACTGACCTGCACATCTTCTTTAAAAATTAAAGCAGGTTCACAGCGATGCATGAAATAACAAAGTCCCTTTTAGCTCTATACATTTAGTCCAGCGTTTTTCCAATTATTTATTCATTCCAAATAATAGGTTTTCTCGACACCCTCAAAATAGGTATTTGTTTCAGTGATAACCTCTTCATTCGACATAAATCTCTTACCGCCCAGCTATTTCTTCAGGTTTGGAAACAGGAAATAGTCGCAGGGGGTTAAATCTGGAGAATATGCTGGATGGGGTAGCAGTTCGTAGCCCAATGTATGGATTCTGGCTATGGTCAATACCGAATCTGTCCAAAAGCTCTGAATAATATTCACTGGTGATCGTTTCACCCTTTTCAAGGTAATCGATGTGAATACACTACACGCGTTTCAAAAAACTGTGGCCTTGACCTTGTTGGCCGACAGACCCACCTTGGCCTTCTTTGGCGCTCCTTTACCCGGAGAAACCCATTGCCTGAATCGTTTCTTAGTCTCTGGGGTGTTGTGATGGATCCATGTTTCGTCCACGGTAACGAAACGACGAAATAACTCGTTCGGATTGCGTCTGAACATCGCCAAACACTCTTTTGAAGTGGCCATACGGTTACGGATATGGTCGAGTGTGAGCAATCGCGGCACACATCACGCCAATACCTTTTTCATGTCCCAATATTTATACAAAATGTGATGTAACCGCTCATTTGAGATGCCTACAGCATCAGGCACCTCACGTACTTTCTTCTCTGACGTCCAATATTATTCCATGGATTTTATCGACGATTGTTGGCGTGACGACTTATTATGTACGACCTGAACGTTCGGCGTCACTTGTGCGAGTACGCCCACAACGGACCTAAGTAACCACTTATTAACCACTGAAATTGGTGGTGCATAGTATTTATCAAGCCTTTACTTGGTTTCGGTGATGTCTTTTACGCAAAAAATAGTGCTTAATCAGCATACGAAATTAACTTTTTTTCCATTTTCTTTAAAATTCACGAGTTGGTCGGCTTTCAATGGTTATCAAACTTACTGCGCGGGAAAATTCGAAAAGTCACTGACTTATCAAACTGCCCTCGCACTTGCACTGATATACGACCGTGAACTCATTTTATAGTACTCATTGCGAGTTTCATAAACAGCGCATTCGTACTGTAAAATACGAGTTCCCGGAGTTGTGACGTTAATTACTATTACATCCGTAGATCAAGCGTCTACGCAGAAATTTTTAGCAAAGAATGTTTACTGGGACTCCTAATATTTTTAGCGCACGCTTTCAATCAATCTCTTTCTATTCTTACTAATACTGGTTTCAGTTATAAATTTCTTAATAATGTTTGCCTAAATGTTGTAATACAAATTTCATGCTAATATTATATTTTTATTTGTGAGTTGATAACTAAACCAGACTTATTAATCCTTTTCATGCGAAATCTCTAACATCTTCAAAACCATGCGAAACAGTTCTCATACAATTAGTATAAGTGGACATGATTTTTAGAATTACACATTTTTTCAATTACTGTACGTTTTGGGCAGTATTTGTTAAAGGAGTAAAACCATTTTTTTAATTCATTCTATTGATTATACTATAACCGGTCCGTTAAAGTTGTAAAAGATAAGTTGGGACCATCGAAAAGTTGAAATATTTTTTTTTTGTTTAATAGTCTTTTTGACGTTATAATATATTCCGATTAAACGTATAAAGTGTAAATATAAACTTTTTTATCTAAATGGACGGTAGTTTTACATGCTTAATTAATAATAAAATTAGAAATTTAAATATTTTATTCTCCATTACTTAAAAGTGTTAGTAGAACTTTGGAAAAAAAGCAGATAAAATAGTAATAAAATAAAGGTATTAACGATACATAATCGATACCTATTTACAATACTGTCAATAACGACCTACACTTTACACATTTATTCACATGATTTATTGTTACTTTAGTAACTAAAGAGGCGTCATGTATTGTTTCGTTCAATTTTTGTCAAGAACAAATCCATTTTCTTCACACCCACGCGCTTTAGTGATAATAGAATTCATATTTCTCTTTTTTTTATTGACTGGTTTAATAACATTTGGGAAAAACACATTTAATAGAACCCCTAGTGAAATAATAATATCTGGTACATATCATTATTGTTGTTGCCTCTGGCAGACCAGTTAAATTTATTTTTTTTTTATTAACTCCCATCTATTTGCAATCTGTATACATAACTACATTCGATTATTATAAATTTTTGTTATGAACGAATAAGCTGAAAGGTAAATATGTAATTAAAAATTATTATTAATTTTATTAAATACATAAATAAAAAGTTTACCTCGAGTAGGATTTCAACCTACGACCTGTACTCTAGCAAAGTACAGGTCGTAGGTTCAAATCCTACTCGAGGTAAACTTTTTATTTATGTATTTAATAAAATTAATAATAATTTTTAATAACTACATTCGGTGTATATGAAATATTAGGTATGTAGAAGAGGGCACAGTTGCTCCCTTCCGTAACAATTGAGCCTTAGGGCCAATTTGACTATTGGGAAACAAACTTACATACTAAATTTTACACTCTAAAACTATTCTACTTAAAAGTCTTAAATCTGTTAACCAGATCGGCGGGCACGTATCTTTGTAACCTCCTGTTGTTAGGGGGAGGATAGGTTAGGTTTAACACTAAATTGTTTGGGTGTACACTTAATCGGTAACTGTACTTGATACTGTATCGTTGGATCTCTTGTTTGACTGTCGTCATTTTGAGATCTTTCAGGATAACTGAGTTTGGCATGAACCAGGGAGCGTTCACAATCGTCCTTAGAACCTTTGATTAGAATCGCTCTAGTATTTCTATATTAGATGTGGTGCCCCATACTGGGATACCGTAGGTCGACACCGGTTTAATTATAGATTTATATAACAGAAGTTTGTTATTCAATCAAAGTTTGGATTTGCGATCCAACATCCAATACATTTTGGTAAGAGTGATTCCTAATTGTTTCCTCTTTGTGAAAATATGCTTACGTCAAGTAAGCCTTCTGTCAACGTATAATCCTAGGTATTTAACTTCGTCCTCTTGAGATAATTGATTGTTATTTAAACGGACAGGGGGACATGTTTCTCGTCGGGTGGTGAACGTTATGTGGACAGACTTGGACACGTTGGCTTTTATTCGCCATTTGTCTAGATATTGTTGAATAGTTGTTAGATTGGCTTGTAATTTCTGGGATGCCATAGTAGGATCACTGCCATAGGCTAGGACTGCAGTATCGTCAGCAAAGGCTGTGGTTAGAGTTTCCGTCAAAGTTGGCAGATCTGCAGTATACAGCAGGTAGAGAAATGGTCCAAGGACACTGCCTTGGGGTACTCCAGTTTTTATTGGGAACAGTTTCGTGTACTCAGTTTAAAATTGTCGCAGGAAGTGTCGTTTATGTAGATAGGACTCAAGGATAATGAAATAATTCAAAGGAAGTTGAAGACGTAGTTTAGAAAGGAGACCAATGTGCCAAAATTTATCAAAAGCCTGTGACACGTCGAGGAAGGCTTCTGAACAGTAGTGTTTGCTTTCGTAGGCTCCATTAATTGTTTGTACTAGGCGATTGATCTGCTCTACTGTGGAGTGTCTACGTCGAAATCCAAACTGGTGGTTGGGCACTAGTTCGTTATTTTTGCTAATTGGAGAGAGCCGTTTCAGAAGTAGTTGCTCAAAGACCTCGGATACAATAGGTAGGAGGCTTATTGGACTGTAGGATTTCAATTCATTTGGTGGTTTCCCTGGTTTTAGAATTAAAATAATCTGTGCAGCTTTCCACTGAGACGGAAAATACGTTGTTCTTAGGACTGCGTTAAATAATTGAGTAAGATATTTTACTCCAATAGTAGGTAGCTCTTTTAAGGTTTTTCTTGTAATTAAATCCTACCCAGGAGCTTTTCTAGGATTTAAAGAGGAGATTACTTTTTGAATGTCAGAGGTTTTGAAACGTTGAAGTGGTAGTTCTAATTGGTAGGGAGCCTCCAAAGAACGAATAAGTTCGGATTCTTGTTCAGTTTCGTTTTCTGATGAATACGGGTGGAATACTTCCACTAGGTGTTCTGCAAATGCTCTTACTTTTTCTTCATTGCTCTTAGCCCAAGCACCTTGTAACGTTCTAATTGATAGAATAGTTTTTCTAATCCGTTTTAGTTTTTTTGTCGCCTTCCACAAAGAACAATCTGTGGCCTCTGTAGGTGTTAGTCTTAGGAGAAATGTTTGAATGCATTCATTTTTATTGTTGTTAAGGAGCTCTTTTGGATCCTGTGTTACTGCATTATACAATTGTTTACTCTGAGATGTTCTTAATCTGTGCCATTACTTTCGAAGTCTCCTTTTTTCCTCAATTTTTTGCTTAATTGATGGATGGTCTTCGTTGGTAGGTAATTTCACTAGTGCCTCTGGCGTTGCGTTCCAACCAGCCTGTTATATGATATCATTAAATAACTTAACAGCGTTCTCAATAACTTCTTTAGTTTTAATCTCTTTAATGGATAAGGTCAATTTTTCTTCCTCCAGATAACTAAACACATCCCAGTTGATGTGTCTGTTGCTTATACCTGGTTGGCTGTCCTTGTATGATGGGCCAGTATACAGTGTGATTAGCGCTGTAGAGTGGTCGGATGAAAGGTTGAAGCATGATTCTGCTACGGCTGGCTTCGGAGTGATACTTTTGGTGACGCAAAAATCTACTAGATCAGGTATACCCGTAGATAGGTTCTTTAAATTGTTGCTTTCCAACGTTTTGAGCAGTTCGCGTCCTTTGAAGGTGATGAGTCTAGATCCCCAGTCGGAATGTCAAAAAAGTATTGGAATTGTTCTTGCTTAACGGGTGTTTTGGAGGGAAATACACTGCCGTAATAGTTATAGGTCCGTTGGAGTCCGATACTGACACATTGGTGGCTTGAAGATAATTTTTTGTATAATAGCTATCTGTCTGGTGATGGTTAATAGAATTTTTAATTATTATAGCAGTCCACCACGAGCTGGATGATTTGGATGATAAACCGAGTAGTTGGGAACCTTTAAGTAGCCCTTTTCGGTAAAATGCGTCTCAGAGATTAACATAATGTGAATGTTGCGGTTAGAAATAAATGACTTAAGTTCTTCTATACGTTATGCCATTGGCATTACATAATGCTAGTTGTAGGGAATTGTCCATTATTTAAGTTTGGTGAGAACTGAGGTAAGTAGATTTAACATAGTTCCTATCTGTTGAAACAGTGTTTTCATCTTTCAATTCTTCTTCAATGATTGTGTTGTTGCTGGGGTAGAGCTGTGTTTTGAATTTGTACTATATACTATGTTGGTTACTTGAGCGTGTGTTAGTCCTGGCTGGGTTTGTTGATAGTGTTTGAGTTGTGTAAGGGGAATGAATTGTTTGGTCTTAGCGGTGGGTATGCATTTTTTTGCAGTTATTTATACACCATACACCCCCTAAAATTACCAGTGTGGTTTCCTTGGCACAAAATGTATTGGAAATCTCATGATTTATCTTTTCGTGGAAAATCTTGTGTGGCATGATCATATATATATATATATATATATATATATATATATATATATATATATATATATATATATAACGGGTGTAAATCAAATAGGGGCCACCCCTGTAACTTTTGAACGGGTCGTTAGATTTTGTTCAAATTTTGATGGGTTATATTAGAGCTTCCAGTTTCACCGGAAATGACACAAAATCTGAACATCTAAATGAACAACCTGTACATTTTCGCATGATTCTACGGCTTCAAGTACATACAGTTCATTTGCCAAATGTCAACTCAAACGCCATTTTACTTTCACAATGTCGGCTTCAGGAGCATGTTGTGTTAATAAAAATTAGAACATTAATAATTACTCCTTTATTTAGGAACTAAGGAAATTACTATACATATCGTTTTACTAGTACTTGAAAGAGCTATTTAATATACAGGGTGGCCCAGGTATGTTTCTATTGGGAACAGTGAGTTTTAGTTAAAAAACCGTAATTTTTAAATTTGATAGTTAACAAGCTTCACAAAAATTAGTTATTAGGAAAAATAATATTGTGGGGTAATTGTACGTCAATTATCTATAATTTAGATGACGTCGTAATGATCTAAAATTAAAAAAACATTTAAAAAAATAAAATTAAAATGGCGCCTGAGTTGACGTTTGACAGATGAACTGTATGTCTTTGAAGCCCTAGAATCGATGTATGTAAAAATATACAGGCTGTTCTATTCAAATTTTCAGCTTTTGCGTCATTTCCGGTGTAACCGAAAGTCAGCCATATTGTTTTTTTATGTAATAAAAATCCCAAACTGGCACTAATATAACTCACCAAAATCTGGACAAAATCTAACAATCTGTTCAAAAGTTACAGGGGTGGCCCATATTGGACCCATTTTAAGAAAAAAACTTCGTATGAACGAATGCCGTAAACGTCCTAGCTTTTGAAATACAGGGTGATAAATTTTCCAGAAAAAAAATCTTTTTTTATAACGACTGTGATACTATAGTAAATATTTTTATAAAATTTGGTACACGTCTTCATTGAATCAAGATGCAATTTCACTATTTTTACCAGTGGCGTGCGTACGGGTTTTGCATTGAATTGGAGAAAAAAATGGCACGCCAATACAAAAAATTATTCATTTTTGAGCACATTTGATCTCTTAATTTTATTTCGTCCGATGCATGGTTTTCGCCTAAAAAAATAAAAATCGTTTTAGAGTATAAATTTTATGAGAACGACATGACATTGCTAATAATTCCCTGACCTTGACTGTGAATTATTTTACCTTTCACACCATAAGTGGACTTGGATGTTGATGATTCGGCAGGATTCATATCTGTAGGTTTTAACGTACTAATAATATTTGCATTATGGTTATAACAACAATTCTTACCTTACGTATCAAATAAATTATTGTTTGTAGTCCTAAAAAAGTCTTTGTTTATTATAAATCGATCAAAACAAACAAATACAACAATAATCACAAAAACTTCGTACGCGCGAAAACAAACTAAATTTGTCAAATTGTTGTACTCCCCTACAATTTTAAAAATGAGATCGTCGAACGAATATTGGTATCTACGCATTAAGACGTCATGTCGTTCTCATAAAAATTATGTATACTTTACTTCAGGGTTCAGGAAAAAATTTAAAATGCTTCATATCGCAATACCTACTAATAATTTTTTAATACATATCTAGTTACATAAATTTAGTTATCCTGCAATAAACTTTTACAAACGTCAATATCAAAACAATAGCTGTTCAAACATTCATCGCCGACTTAGCGAAACTGGTAGCTTCAAAAAAGGTCCTCCGGAAGGTAGACCTCGAATTGTCAGAACACCTGAAATTGAAGAAGCGGTGCTGCAAGAATTCGAGGAACATCTCGGGACAAGTACGAGAAAGATCGCTAGAGCTCTGAATACTTATCACCGAATAGTTTAGCGTATTTTAGTTGACTTTTTGTTATATATATATATATATATATATATATATATATATATATATATATATATATATATATATATATATATATATATATATACCGTGTTCTAAGAGTACAGGCATTACATCCCAGGGATTTCCCACAGCGTGTAAACTTCTATCAGTTGTACCTTCAGAGTATTACACTAAATCCGCAGTTTGAGTCACAAATTTTGTTCACAGACGAAGCAAATTTTTCTCGAAATTCTATTCAAAATTTCCTCAACAACCATGTGTGAGCGGAAGAAAACCCATGTTCAAGAACAATTTTCGATTAATGTATGGGCAGGAATTATTGGTAATCATGTAACAGGCATATTTTTTCTACCAGGAGGCTTTGATGGACGGTCTTATTTGCATTTTCTCGAAGAAGGACTACCTGGGTTGCTTAAAGATGTACCAATTGCGTTAAGGAATTGAATGTGGTACAAGCACGATGGAGCTCCTGCTCATTATAGTGTAATTGCCCGATATCAATTAGATACAGTCTATGATAGTTAGATAGGTTAACACTTTAGAAGATTTAAGAGAACGAATAGTTGCGTCGTGTGAAACTATACGAATACGCCGGGAATATTTGAACCAATGCGCAATTCCATGCGTGCACGTGCGGAAGAATGCCTATTAAGTGAAGGCTCCCACTTTCAACAATGTTTATAATCAATATTAGTATAGTTAATAATTAATAAATTTAAGCCTTTCTTGTAAACTTACTTTATTAAAATAAAATAAAACTCGTTTTTCTACAAGCTGAAATCCCCGCTAAACTTCTAATGTAATTATTGGCAAGTTTTTTTTAGTTTTTCCTAAAGTAAAATCAGTTACTTATTTCTGAATTAAATCACATTTAATATCAAAGGAACTTAATAGCACGAAAAAAGAAAAAAAAAGCGATTTCCATACAACAGTCACTTTAGCGATTTGACCCTGAAGTAAAACGATTTTTATTTTTTTAAGCGAAAACTATGCATCGGACTAAATAAAAAGAGATCAAATTTGCTCACAAATGAATAAAAATTGCAAAAATAATTTTTATTTTAAGAGAAAGCATTGGCGTACCATTTTTCTCCCAAAAATATTCAATACAAAACCCGTACGGACGCCACCGGTAAAAACAATAAAATTGAAAAATCAGAAAATGTATCTTGATGCATTGAAGACGTGTACCAAATTTTGTAAAGATATCTACAATAGTATCACAGTCGTTATAAAAAAAGGTTTTTTGCTGGAAACTATCACTTTGTATTTCAAAAGTTAGGACGTTTACGACATTCGTTCGTATGAAGTTTTTTTCTTAAAATGGGCCCAAGAATCGCCCCCTTAAATATTAGCGTGTCTTTAAGGAACACCCTATATATGTATATATATATATATACAGGGTGTATTTTAAAATCACCGACAAACGAAAACTGGAGATTCTATGATTCAAAATAAGACAAAAATTATCATAAACGCTTTTCCGAAAATGCTTTCTAACCGAGATACAGGTTGATAAAAAATAATTTTTTTAAGATCTTTTTAAGATTCCTCAAAAACTACAAAAGATATTACACTGAGATTTGGTACACCTAAATGTCTAATTAAGTAAAAAAAACGCACGTCCCTGCTTTTTTGAAGAAATATTTTTTGTTAAATTCAACATTTAGTTCTGCAAATAAAATCATACTTAGTATTTTTTCGATTCGGCACCCGTTTTTGAAAAATTTTGCATTAACATAAACGACTACATTATTCAGTAATAACCAAATTAAATAAATCAGAGATTGCATTGCATTTGACAGTTACGTATCTTATGTTTGCTAAAGTAGTCGCATTTATGCGTGTTTTGTAATTCATTGTTTGTGTCTAATTACTGTGAAAAAATGAATTATTCCAAACGAGAACTGGCCGATATGCATTTATGTTATGGTAATACTAATTGCAATGCTCGTCTAGCTGCTCGACTTTATGAACAAAGATTTCCAAATAGAAGACATCCACATCATACTACGTTTAGAACCGTTCATCGTAACTTGTTAGAGTATAGAAGTTTAAAAGGAAAGAAAAATTTCGGACGAAATGCTCGTGTACCCTGTTGAAATTGAGGAAAAAATTTTAGATAGAGTTTATGAAAATTCATCAATAAGTACGCGTGAGTTAGGTATAGAATTTGGTGTGTCGCATAGCAAGTCTTGGAAAGTTTTATGAGAACAAAATTTACACCTTTCACCTACAAAAAATGCATGCATTATTGCCTGTTGACCATCCTCGTCGAATGAATTTTTGCGAATGGTTTTTAAATAAAAATGCTGAAGATGTACAATTTGTCACTTATTACTTATTGACCACTGATGAGTGTATTTTTTCCCGAAATGGAATAATAAACTTGCATAATTCCCCCAAATGTTTAGATGAAAATCAGCATCCAACTGTAGTTACAGCTCACCAACATAGATTTAGCGAAAATATTTGGATAGGTATACTAAACGATCACCTAATCGGACCTATCCGTTTTCCTCAAAGACTTACTGGCGAATTCTATTTAAATTTTTTGAGAGAAGATTCGCCAGATTGTTTGACGACGTACCCTTAGATGTTAGAATGAACATGTATTTCATGCATGATGGTGCACCACCACATTCTACATGAAACGTCAGAGAATTTTTAAATGTATGGTTCCCTGGACGCTGGATTGGACGAGGAAGTGAAGTACCGTGGCCGGTACGATCGCTAGATTTAAACCCATTGGATTTTTTTGTGTGGGGGTATCTGAAAACTCGTGTCTATTTTGATAATCGAGAGCAACTTTGGAATCGTTTACAGATGGCATGCGATGACATTAGGGCTATGGCACAAATTTTTCAGCGTGTTAGGTTTCATTTGCTAAGAAGAATACAAGCTTGCATTCAAAAGGAAGGAGGACATTTTGAACAATATGTATGTATAAAAATAACTACTATTTTGTTTTTGATTCCTTCAATATCTTTTTAATAATGTACCTAATAGTTAACTGCGTTATTTTTTTGTAAAATAAAACAAATTTTGATTTTTGTTTAATAATGTGGTCGTTTATGTTAATGCAAAATATTTCAAAAACGGGGTGCGGAATCGAAAAAATACTAAGTATGATTTTGTTTCCAGAATTAAATGTTGAATCTATCAAAAAAATATTTCTTCAAAAAAACCAGGGGCGTGCGTTTTTTTTTACTTAAACTGATTAACTTAAAATATTCTACGCCACTGGATGGAGCCAGTTGACTCAAATTCACCTGATTAATTGTATTTAATTAAACATTTAGGTGTACCAAAACTTAGTGTAATATCTTTTGTAATTTTTGAGAAATCTTAAAAAAACCTTAAAAAAAGTATTTTCTAATCAACCTGTATCTCGATTAGGAAGCATTTTCGGAAAACGTTCATGATCATTTTTGGCTTATTTTGAATCATAGAATCTCCAGTTTTTGTTTGTCGGTGATTTTAAAATACACCCTGTATGTATATATATATATATATATATATATATATATATATATATATATATATATATATATATATATATATATATATATATATATATATATATATATATATATATATATATATATATATATATATACAGGGTTTTCTAAAAGTCCATCAGGAAACTCCGGGAGGAGATTCTACGAGCTAAAATAATAGCAGTTTTTAAGGAATTTTTTTTCGGATTGTCATTTGTTTCCAAGTTACGGCTTGACAAAGTCCGATTTTTTTAAATTTTCTTTTTAAATAACTTCTGCAGTTCAAGGTCGATTAGTCTCTCATTTGAAATACTTACTAATTAGATCAAGTTCTATTGGAGCAGTAATAATTCGATTATACGCCGTTAGAGGGCACTTTACCTAAAACCCAAAACTTGTTTTGTTGATAACTTTTTTCTCTAGCCAAACATCGCAAAAATATGAACATTATTATAAAGAGAAACAATATTAGAAAAAATTATGTGCTCTTTATTCAAGCCGATAAATGCAACCGTTTAGTCAGAAATCGCTATTAAAGATTTATTAAAATATCAAATGTTGATTAATTCCATTCGTTAATTAACCGAGTTTGAATGCTTCAAATCACTGTTATTAATACTCTTGATACGAATTGTCACGAACATTGTTTAATCTTCGTATAAGTTTGATTTTTTACCATAATAATTTGGAAAATGGCTCAGCAATACTCAAGTACTGAATACCTTGACATGCATTTTTGTTATGGACAAGCAAATGGTAATGCAGAACAAGCGCGCCGGAATTACATAGATGCGTACCCTGATAGAAGAATACCACATGCACAAACATTTGTTCACATTCACAGACGTGTGGGGGAGCAAGGTTCTTTTAGAAATGATATTTATGACTCAGGAAGACCAAGAAATACTAGAACTGTAGAAAAAGAAGAAAGAGTGCTGGAGACAGTAGAGGCAAATTCGGCGATAAGTACAAGAAGAATTGCCGCGCAGGAGGGTATTGCACATTCTTTACTTTAGAATATTCTTCACGAGCAACTTCTTTACCCATTCCATGTGTCGTTTGCAAGCTCTGTAATAGCATTGTGGAAAAATATGACGAAGATAATGCATTTATTAATAACATTTTGTTTACTGACGTAGCCGGCTTTACACGAGACTATCATAATACTCATCGATAGTCTGATGAGAATCCACATGCATACCAGGAAACAAAACATCAACGAAGATATTCTCTTAACGTATGGGCTGGAATCGTGGTGGACCAATAGCTTGGGCACCGCGATCGCCAGATCTTAATCCAATGCATTTTTTTATTTGGGGGCATTTAAAGTCCATAGTTTATAAAACGCCTGTTAACGACGTCGATGATCTGCGACCAGGGATTATTGGTGGGTGTGAAACAATTAGAAACAATATCGGTGTTTTTCCTCGTGTCAGACGATCATTTCTAAAACGTGTTAAAAAATGTATAGAGGTGAATGGAAGTGATTACGAACATTTGTTTTGATAAACTTGTAAATTGTTACTTACTCTTTGTAACTTTAATTCAATATACAATAGTTTTAGAAATGTTAGTAACTTATAATCCTTTGTTATGTGTGTAGTATTTTCTCTTATATTGGTGTTCATGTATTTGTATTTAGTTTTTTTTTTCCAGTTTGTCCTGTAATTGGTACTTATTTCTGTTGGACAAATAAAATGTATTATTATTATTATAAAATAGGAGAATCTGTCACACTTTGTTCGTGTAATTCCACTATCTAACGCTATCTCTTTGTAAAACCAGAATCGTTAATAAATAAAATTGGTCTTTGACAAGCCGTAACTTGCAAACAAATGACAATCCGAAAAAAAATGTTCTTACAAACTGCTATTATTTTAGCTCGTAAAATCTCCTCCCGGAGTTTCCTGATGGACTTTCAGAACAAACACCCTTTATATATATATATATATATATATATATATATATATATATATATATATATATATATATATATATATTTATATATATAATCTCTCTAAATGTTATATTACACAGGATTTATAAATTATAGATACAACAGATATATAGAGTGTTTGCCATTCGTTTACTATTTATAGTGATAATAGTATTGCGCCTGTAATAAATCATTGTGGAAATCATTTACTATTGAAACCTTTTCACCTATTGGGTTATACGATTGCAAACAGTTTTGAAAATTGAAGCAATTTTTTACTATGACGTTTAAGAACTTAATTAGTTTTGTAACTTGAATAAAATATAATCTCTATTCATAATAGAACACTTATCTTTTTGGGGTTTTTAATGGTGTATTTTAAATTATACAATTTAAACATTTCGATGACACTTACAGTTATCTTCGTCAGTAGTAATATGTTTTAATTTTTCAACTTTGACAGTTGTTTCAACATCTTTAACAATTTTAATACATATTACTACTGATGAAGATAAATGCAAGTGTCATCGAAACGTTTAAATTGTATAATTTAAAATACACCATTAAAAACGCAAAAAAGATAAGTATTTTATTATTAATGGTGAAAATTTACATTTTCATAATCTCTATTACTTTAAAACGTGAAAGAACAATTTTTTTTTAATTCAGCAAGACAACAGATTTAGAATTTGAGAAAGTAAATATAAAGAAAAAATTAGGTATCCTTTCAAAGTATGTATACAAACATTTACAAACAGCACCGTGTCAAAACTACCGCACAAATCTTTCCTTTCTTGTTTAATAGATTGTCACAGGATATATGTAACTAACTATAAACTTATTTTAAGACCTTGCATTTATTACGCTTAATTTTGCTATACTCTGATGGTTAATTAAGATAGAACTATCACAAGTTTATTTCTAGAAAATAGTTTAGATATTTTTAACATACATGAGCTGTTTTTTTCTTTAAATATTTTTTCTAACTTTAAAGCTGTTTGTGTCTTAATTATAAATGTATTATAGTAAGAAATCTATTCAAAATTGTTAATGTACTTATTCAAGTATTGTTTGCATGTTCATTTTCGGAATACATGCGATGTAGTATTAAATTTGTTTCTATAAAAAGCTTGAACATTTAGGTGTAAACAAATACAAAAACTCTACTAACTGTAATTTATGTCAATATCCGAAAAGACAGTATTCACTTAACCCACTCTATCACCTTCATAACATTTGTTC
Source organism: Vesta saturnalis (assembly GCA_036346205.1). Classification (NCBI taxonomy): domain Eukaryota; kingdom Metazoa; phylum Arthropoda; class Insecta; order Coleoptera; family Lampyridae; genus Vesta; species Vesta saturnalis. The sequence continues at coordinate 3,087,269 of JARFJB010001466.1, forward strand.
TAATGATACCTTTTTTTTTCACTTACACACAATCGTTCCTAATGTAAACCTTATTTTATATTAACCACTAATTTTATCGAACTTTTGGTTATTTGTTACCGTTCTAACATGCAATTTTTAGATTAGTGGTATATAAAACATCTAATATACAAATATTGGGTGCCAATGGTGATTAACACCAAGTGTTATTACATAAACGTAAAATACTTTTTATTATTACTATTCAAATCAATTTTTAATTACCGAAAAATAATTTTATGTATTTTGTTCGTGTTTGCAATTTGACCAAACGTAAAATCATATGTAGGTTCGTGAGTAAAACTCTACAAATTAGTAGTTAATTAAACATAGCAGTTAATTATTACCTGCTACCGTTTTTTTTAATACAACTATAGCGTTGTGCTAATTTAAAATGTTTGTTTAGAATTGTTTTATGCCAAAAGACATAAAGATTTACGCAGGACACGGGAGTTGCATGAAATAACACTTTTCATGATGTGTGCACTTCTATATTTAATGGTTTGCTTTTATTATTATATACAGGGTGATTTCATTCTCAGCCTAAATTTTTTTAGTGAGTAAATCTTGTATATATTAGGATGGCCTCTAAAAAATGACGTTTTTTTTTATGAAAAACTTTATTTAATGATAAAATAACAAATGAAAACTTTTATTCGCTAAATTATAAATAAACCATTGCAAAGCAGTATCTTTCGCCCTCTTTCTGCAAGATCTTCAATGCCACGACGATACCATGTAGCATCTTTGGAATTCAAGAATTCTCAACATGCCGCTTCACCTTCCTCAACGCTTGTAAAATACCATCTATGAAGGAAGTGCGCCATCGATCGAAATAAGTGATAAACGGAAGGCGCAAGGTCCGGGCTATAAGCTGGATGAGGAGGAAGCTCCAAATTCAATTCCCTAATTTTTTGTTGACTTTCAGCTGCAGTATGAGGTCTGGTGTTGTCTTATTGCAGAATTGCCCGTCCTCTGTTCACGAATCCAGGGTAACGCCGACTTAGAGCATTATGCATCCTATCCATATGTTGACTGTAAAGGTTAGCATCAATCGTCTGCCCATCAGGAACGAACTCAAAGTGAATAACCCCTTTAAAATTCCACCATACACAAATCATAACCTTCCTTTGGAACCTTTCTCGTTTGAAAACCGACAATGCAGGTTGCCCAACAGTAATCCACTGATTTTCTGCACTAGAATTATTGAACTAAATCCACTTTTCATCGCAAGTAACGATCCGTTTAAAGAAACGTTCATCCCAAGGATTGGAAAGCAGTTGATCACAAACCTGCACTCGCCTTCCTGCCATTGCTGGCGTTAAGTCGTGAGGAACTTCTCTACAGCGCCTATTGGCTTTTCCAAGTTGATGCAAATGGCGTCTTATGATTTCTTTGGAATACCCAAGTTCTGCTGACAACTTACGGGTACTTGTCGATGGATTTGCTTCAACAGCATCTCGAAATTCGGCGTTACTTAACGAGTTGGGCCGACCAGAACCTTATTTCCTCTTGAGACTTGTATCTCCGCCAGTAAATTTTCGAAACCAGCGCTGCGCCGTGCGAATATTCACTATTCCTTCCCCTTCCACTTCGCATATTTTTTTAACTGCGGCGGTTGCAGGAACGTTTTGTTTCCAGTGACGCAACAGTATAAAAATTTCGTATTTTTCGTCAACCATTTTGACGTTTGTTCATAGTTAGAAACAAAATAATATCAGAAGAAAATTAGACGGGGACATTCGCCTGCTTGCTTAGCCTTTAATACTGCATAACATTAACATACAAAATGTGTTCTAGATAGGAGCACAGGGGATGGATAAAAAAACTCTAAAAAACATTTTTTATAGGCTACCCTAATATTAGGTTCTATTGTTATTGCGGACAAAATATTTATTCATAAATTGCTTTGATTTGGTATCGTTGTGGATGTACGGTTCCAAATTTAGTTTGAATAAAGTAATTGATATACTCCAGCCGTATATAATCTTATAATGAACACTACTAAATTAATAAGTAACTATAAGTGTACTGAGCTTTAATGGGTGAAAACTGTGTAACTTACCGAAATAATTCTAAACGTTCTGCATTTCCACAACTGGTACTGATATTTTCAGTAAGAGCTAAAACCTTACTAAGAATTATGAATATACCACTTCAGAAAAGAACTTTTTAATACAGAACAGGTTCCTTCCTAATTAACATTACAAACAAATACGGAGGATTATTTTTAAACGTACAAGAAATGTTAAAGAGGATTTAATATCACCTGAAAATACCACCGAATATTAGCTTCCAGAAGATACATTAGTTGCCCCACCAAGATCGGCCAGCGGCTTTATCTTGGCAATAGATTACCACAGTGCTTTAGGGGAAAAATCCATTCTAAAACTACATATTTTACACCCCCTTCTTTCTCTAATTCCTTCCTCATATTTTGTTGACCTTCTTCCCGCCCCTACCCTAATTTTTCGTTCCTGCACTTCCTCTCTTATAATGTACCCCTGTTTCCTTATCCAGCCTCAATACCCATTTCCAATATTTTTCATCCACACCCACACTTCTGCCCCATTTAGCACAACACTTTGTATTAGTTTATCAAATAGCAGCTACCTTTTCCCTAAGTCAATTCCAAACAATCTTTCCCCCACACTCCACACTTGTCCTATTAATCTATTCCCTTTTTTGACTCTTTCCTTTACATGTTTTCCGTCCTTGTTGTCCTGTCTCATTGTATGTGAATTGCTTCACCTGCTCCACATCCTCCTCTTTCCATTCCCACTCTTCCATTTCATACTCACCCCTCCCTTTTTGAACATTAGTATCTTTGTTTTCTTTGTGTTTACTTCTAGTTCCTTGCTTTTCATATATTTTTCCAATGTCTTCATCATCTCCTTCACTTCTTTTTATTCCTTCGCCACCAACGCTATATCGTCTGCGTACGTCAGCCACCACATCTTCAATTTCTATACCACCAACTTTCCTCCTCTTCTCCTCATCCGATTTTTTCTATTCCCATATCAATTCTTCCTTTTCTCATCTCGTTCTTCTTTGCCTTAATTTTATTTCTTATTCCCACCGTGTTTTGTTCCATCTGCTCCATCATTTCTTTTATTAATTCTTTCACTTCCTCTATTTCTCTTTCTTCTTTCTTCACTACCATTGCATTTATCGTTCTATTCTATTTCTGTTACTCCCATCAATGCTGCATGTCTGGTGATCTTATTTTTTTTGTTTATCACTGAGGAAAAACGAAGAAAAAAACAAAATAACTACGCTCACTAATTTATGTTCTAGTTGTCATAATTATATGCATAAATACAGTTTATATATTGTAATCGATTTGTTAACGTTTTGTAATAGAATAAACAAACATGTTCACGATAGGAGGTACAGGTCAAATGTGTGATATGATACCGGGATATTACGAATTGAAATATTATAAACAAGTATTTTAAAGTGCACCTGTATATTCACTTTGCACAGATATATTTTTTTTTCCTTGAAGCGCCCTTTCATGTAATTATTACCCAATTGTTCATCGTACACTAATCACTACCTATACACATTAAACTGCGATATGCGCCAAAATATACAGTACTAGGTTTCGCGCATCCCACATGCGCATGCCTGTGCGTCTGCTTGTTATTGCATCACCATTTTGTATTGCTAGTTGTGTAACGAGCATTGTGATCTGTGGTTGGAAGTGACAATGGGTCTCGCGAAGGAGGAAAAGTATTCATAGTGGAATATTATTTTCACTCGTACGGAAATGGTTATCAAAGCAGTCAAGTTTAAAGTTAGTGGCGGAACAATATCGTGAACACTTTAATAAGCCGGCACCAAGCAACACAGTTATGCTGTCTATCGTTACAAAATTTCGTCGCACAGGTAGTGTATTGTGTCAACAGAAGGGATGGTCTGGTAGGCCAGTAATTGTGTCCACAGATGAAAATTATGGACGTGTCCTTCATCAGGTGTTGCAGTCACCAAAAAGAAGTCTTCGACGAACATCCCGGGAATTAAACGTCTGCAATACGTCACTTAGACGAATGTTTAAAAACTTAGGTGGATTTCCGTTCCACAGATTGGACAACGATTGACGGAGCAAGATAGGCATGTCAGGATTGAATATTGTGCACAATTTTTGGTCTTTCCAGGACGAATCTTTTACTTTGGGACTCAGTTGCCCTACCCTTCACATTTCCCTGATCTGGCACCACCTGATGCTTATGGGTGGGGAATGATTAAAGAACATTTTCAGATGGCCAGATCCACCCAAAACTGTACCTGTATTACGTCAGAAGATCGTCTCGTTTTTCAGGACTCTGAAGCAACCTATGTTCCATAATGTGTTTCAAAATCTGCGTGATCGTTATGAACACTGTCTACAACGCAATGGAACATTTGAACATTTACAGTATCATCCAGATAACTAAATAATAACAATAATAGTAACACAGTTCTCCAGTACTGTCTATTTTGGAGCATGATGTACCTTATTACTTGACTAATAATTAAACCCCGTATTAAACCATAATTCCGAGCAGTCCTAAAATACGTTTTCACTTAACCAAATCATAAAATAGAACATCAAGTATCCGTATTAAATTTCTAGAAATTTTTTTAATATTGTTTGTCAAACTCATTAGTCTATTTCTTGAAATAAGGTAGTGGAGGAAGCATACACTTTTTTCTGAAAAAAAATAACTAACTAAATCTAACAAACTCTGTCTCGTTGTAAAGAGCTTTCTGTCCTCCATTAATTGCACTATCAGTTTTTCTTCTGCCTAGTGTCCGATAGAAGACGCTTTTTAAAAAATCTATGATTTTTCCGGTTTTTCTCAAAACTTTCGAATAGAATAGAAAGGTTTTTGAAATTGTAATTTGGCGAAGATCTCAAATCTCCTATCGGCCATCCTACGAATTTGAAAATTATTTCAAGCTTTTTCTCATGTCTGGTTTTTTCCCCAAAATTATGTGATAATTTATTGCCAAGGCACATCCGCTAGAGTTTAGTGGGGCACCCGGTATGTTTTCTTCCCCTTGTCAATAAAGTGGATTCACATAACATAACGAAACGCTATGGTATTTACAACCAGAAGTAGGCAGATTGGCCCCTGGTTCATATACTTTAACATTTCTCCATAATTTTCTATTTTTCGGCACTATCAATGACCAACGGCAATAATTCATATTTACGCGTATTTACGCATATTTGTGCGTTGATTTAAATTTAGTTTTTTTTTAAACAACCGATCCTGCATATGCACTTTCTATTGTATTGTTTATTTTTACTTGTGGGACAGTTAGTGGTGTAGTTTATTATTCTTCTTTGTCCTTAATACTTCGCTATTGTACATACTTGGTCGCTTATTATAGTTAGTTCCATTTTATACTTTGTAGTATCAGATAGTGTTTAACTAGGACCTTAATTGTAAACTCTTAGTGAAATATTAGACTAGTGCATAAATATTAGTGTGAGTTGGATTGTCCAACTACCTACACGTATCGTGTAACAAACAGTGACCTAGAACGGGAGGTACATTTCCTGGACCGTCACCTGTCGAAATAACCCGAACAAAATATCCTACATGCAACACAGCCCATGTACAATGTTAGCTCAGTGTCTTTCCCTCTATAAATTCACTCATGTATAAAGTTTATCTAAGAAAATGAAAAAAAATGTTAATACGAATTTTAATGACTATTTTATAAAACACAATTGCAAAATATGATACAAGAAAAAACACAAAACGATATCATTTATACTAATGCCTTTTCCACGAAGACATTTCTCTCCTAATTAACTAGTTACTTATTTGTCAAATTTGTACGTTATTAAAACTACTTTACGAGCTTGAAAGGTAATAAAAAAATCTCTGAACTAAGCTATAGTATTGGTGCATTTCTTAGAATAAGTATTATCTGAATGTACGTATTATGCGAAACGTATGTTCAAAGCATTATTCTGTGGCAGTTTTGTCGAGACCCTTTCCTTCATCAGGGCTATTTTATAGACATGCTGTTTTCTCGGGGATACATACTCAGCACGAACAGTTGATATCCAGAGATCTGGGATCGGCGCTAACTGGGAATCACCACTAGAGAACATTTCGATCGCTTACATTAAGAAAAGGAAATCAATCACATTGCTCCCAACGTTCGCCGGAAAAAAATATAACTAACACACAGAAGACTTTTTTGACCAGTTGTAGGAACAACTGTGTGAAATAGCAATAAATCGGCGCAGGGCAACTTCGGAGTGAAGCTACAACGAAGTTAAGGTATTGGGAAAAGTTTGACCCTATACAGTTGGGGTCTTCAAAGACAATATCATCCGACCACCGCCATCTGCAAGACCCACTACATTGCCACCTACAGACATAGCAGCACCTCAAGCTGAAATGTGCAAGCCGCTGCCTACCAAACCCTACCGCATCACCACCAGCAGAGATCGCTACACTGCCGCGTATCGAGTCTGCAGCGCTGCTTATTACCGTGCCGATAGCACAGACGGGTGTGGGGCCCTCTGCACTACCACCTGTCGGGCACGCTCTAGCGCTGCCTACTAATCACTCGTCCACCGAGTCACCTGATGAAACAGCCCACTGCTTCTGACAAGTTTTTGTGCTCTCGCCTCCAAACCAACAGCATCACCGTTTACACTGTGACTGACTGAGGCTACAACACCTCTGCTTGTCAAGCGCGCTACACCACCGCTTGTCAAGTCGCGACTCAACTCACTACCTCCTCACAAGTTCACTGCATCAACAATTGCCGTTTTTTTGCTAACCAAATAACAAAATTCTAACAAATACTTTCAAAAATTAAATAAGGATATTTTATTTAAAACTGTTAAAACCATTGTACTTCTACATTATCAAATTAACAGTAAATAACTAATAAATTGAAAAAAAAATTGTATGATGCATCTTTAGCAATTTCTTAATTTAAAAGGACATTGCAACAAACTTTTTATGTTATGTTGAAATTTGCAATAATGTAGGCAACTTCGTTCATTTTCGAGCCATGTAAATTGCATACCTTAGTGGCTGAAAACATGCATTAAAATTATTCTAATTTCTTATGCATATCGTTCGAGTTTCAGACATGTCTTGCGCAAGGATTTCATTTGGATCGATATGTACATGATTAAAAGCGAAAAGAGCATCCATTTTGCTCTCTTAAAAATTTCGTTGAAAAGTGCTGTATATTTTTACAGTAAGTGCAATTTAAACCTATTTTACATTGTTTGAGATGTTTACCTTTTTTAGGCACTTTTATGTTTACGGTAACTTTTCCTTTTTGCGTACAACTAAGTTTACCGTTATTTGTACGCCATCCGTTTCAATTGATCGAGGATGACGCAGTAAAAATTTGTTGCTATGCAGAAGAACTATAAATAGATGGTACCTTAACTCGTTTAAATCAACTAAATTTGGATGCTTTTTAAAGGAATTTACATATTTGGGATCAACAAGTATCAAAACCCTGTTTTGTTTCCATTTCAAAAATTATTTCACAACCAAATTTAAAAGCGTGTATTCAGCAGCATTTAGTTATCAGTAAATAACAGTGACAACCAAAATGTAAAAGTACTACAGGTGTTTCATTTCTAAGTAATTTTTAAGTTAATCCAGATTTACTAACATTAGTATTTAGATTTTCTACTTTATAACTTGATTCGAAGGCCCATTTATTCTCCGACTGGCTAGAAGGCTCAAACTCTTCTAGTTGACATTAGCAGTATAAATAATATTTGGGGTAAATTAATAACCGCAACACACCCTTATTTCATCCTTTCTTAAAGATTACAACATTACAAAATATTATGCTGATGAAGATCAAACTATTTTAATCCAGGTTTTACATATTATTTATGTATGAAATGAGTAAATCTGCAATTCTACTTTCGCACAATTGGACAGTAAAGTTTGTTAATTCTGAATAAATTCTGCAAATAAAGCAGCATTCGTTAAACTAGTAATAGTAATGTACCATTTCCAGTATGATGCTGTTACTGCGAATAAAAAAAATTAATACAAAAACGAGTAACACAAAGTATAGGGGGCGTTATACAAAAATCAATTGGAATCGTTAATTTAGACATAACTAAAATAAAGAAGTAGAAAATTCGAACACTATATCTTAATAGCATGACGAGCCAAAATAACGCGGGACAAAGGTGCTCCGACAAAATAGCTCACGACAAAGGGCCTCCCGATTAAACAGCCCACGTCAAAATAGTCCCAAGTAAAATAATTCAAAAATTGTTTTGTCGTGTAAAGCCAAATTACTAAAATATGACATTTATCTTTCTTTCTGAGATAATCCTTGTATTTGATAATGGACGTTCCTATGTGATTAACCTTCCTAATACTGAGCATATTTTAAAACGTCTAATTCTAGGCGAGTAACGTGGCGCGGGTTCAGGCATTTTAATATACAGGGTTTCTATAACAGAACTCCGGGGTTTTAAAAATTCATATATTAATAACTGTAGAAGATGCAGAAATGTAATTAATATCTTCGAAATGATTAGCTCATCAAGTTTTACTCATACCAATTGGGAATGTTTTAATCAACAGTTGGCAGCGCTGCGGAGCGTTGATCTTGAAACAACGTAGCGGCTGTCAGTGACTCAGTCCCGTCTGGATTGCCGCGCTATGGCGACGCCGCAACAAAAAGCTCAATGCGTTATTTGGCTTATAGAAACTAATTCTGTTGTTACTGTACAAAGAAACTTTCGACGTAATTACGGTGTTGATCCGCCTACGGACAAAACAATTTGCCAATGGTTAAGTGCTTTCAAGGAAACAGGAAGTGTTTTAAAACAAAAGTCAACGGGTAGGCCGCGTGTGTCACAAGTGAATGAGGACAGAATCCGAGCTTCATGCCTTCGAAGCCCTAAGAAATCGTTAACAAGACGCAGTCTGGAGTTGGGATTACCGAGATCAACGGTTCATAAGGTAATTCATAAAAGACTTCGTTTAACTGCTTACAAGATCCAACTGTTACACCACATTAAAGCGGCAGACAAGATTAAGAGATTTGACTTTGCTGCTTCTATGCTACACAAAATTGAAGAAAATAATGATTTTTTAAAAACTGTTATTTTCAGTAATGAAGCTACTTTTCATGTGAACGGGACTGTAAACAGACATAATTGCAGAATATGGGGTTCGCAGCCGCCCCATGAGTTCATTGAGTATGAACGTGGCACGCCCAAAGTGAATGTTTGGTGTGGCCTTATGCATGATAGAGTCATAGGTCCTTTCATTTTTGTTGAAAGGAATATCAATGGTGATCTCTATTGTAACATGTTAGAGGAGTATGTTTTTCCTCAGTTAGATGACATTGAGGTGGAGAAGGGTTTAGTCCACTTCCAACAAGATGGGGCACCGCCACACTTCAGTATGCGTGTGCGTGAGGCACTTGACGGTCGACTAGGCAACAGATGGATTGGAAGAGAAGGACCTATTCCATGGCCTCCAAGGAGCCCTGACATGACTCCGTTGGACTTTTTCTTCTGGGGGCATATCAAGAATCTTGTGTATGCGGAGAAAATCCGTGATGTTGGCCATCTCAGGGAACGAATAATCAATTGCGTGGCAACCGTCCCCCAGGACTGCTGGAAGAGATTGAATACCGTTACGATGTGTGCCGTGCACTAACGGGGCTCATATTGAACTGTATTAATACGTAAAAAAAACTTGAAAATGCAACCTTTCTAATAATGTATAAAACATTTATATACGTTTTTTGATTCATTAAAATATTATGCCTCAAAACCCCGGAGTTCTTTTATAGAAACCCTGTACTGCAAAACATTTTTTGGGATGTTTTACTTGGGGCTATTTTGTTGTCCAGCTATTCTGTCGGGATCTTCTGTTATGGGCTATTTTGTGGGCGTACCTTTAATAGGTGCCATGTCATTGTCTAATTGGAGCTCGACATTTAATTATAAAGCAAAACCAAAAATTATAAATATAAAAAATAAATAAAACGATCAGAAACTGAAAGCGTTTGCGATTATTCATAATAAATGGTTAACTTTCTTTGGAGCACTTAATTGAAGTATATTTACCAAAATTTGGCGAAACTTGTTAAGCTAATTTTTTGATCACGAAGAACAAGAGCACAATAATTGCGCCAAATTAGGAAGCAAGAGTTCGGAAACGAATTCCGTTTTTATCTCACATAGGAATAAGTAAATGCCAATTAAAAATTTAGTGTAAATCGTAAATTTAAGCGTTACAGATGTTATGCATAAATTGGCTTTAACGTTAATTTGCCGACAAAGAGAATTGTTGAAAACATTGGCAAATGTTTTATATGTGAATTTTTTACGATTATAAATTATCACTATAAATGTGCTGCTTTACGTAAAAAATAACTAAATATATCACAAAAAGTCAATTTTTACTTTAAATAGAGGGAGCCAAACGTCCTACAAACTGTAGTAAAATTTAATAAACATAAAGAATCTACAATTATCGTCAATTTAGGTTCACATTAATTTTAGCTGGAAATGTGTAATTATCAAAAAAATATATGTTCAGAATTTATTTATAGCTCTGATCTTATTTATAAAGATAAAGCAGTATGTTATAGAAGAAATTAATACATATACCAGTACAATACATTAGAATGAAAAATAAATCTCACTTTCGTTACACTGCGATTGCCATAATTCATAAAATTTCAGGAATGGAATTCAACCCATAATAATGATGTGAAATCCAAATATCTCGTTCTTCCGATTATCAATATTATCATGCTTACGTTTAAATTGGTACCCTTCATAATTGGTTACTGTTGCTGTTAAAAACAAACATTAACAGGTAAGTGATTACTTACCGTTCTACAGAAAAGTAAGTAATAGTATACTACGTACCAAGGTGGAAAGAACGTGATTATCCTCAAGAGAAAAAATAGTTCGCCGAGTCGCACAGCGTCAAAGTGAACTATTTCTCTAGAGCATAATAATGACGTTTTTCCACCGAGGTACGTATTCATTTGGAAATAAAATACTTAAAGCCAATTGTACCACCACAACTTACGCCGCACTTGGAACTTAAGCTCGTCGTAAGTTTTATTCTCCCTTTATTTCGTTGCACCAACATAAAACTGGTTTTAAGATCTCTCAAGACCGACCCACATTTAAGTTGTTGATTTTTCCATCTTAACTCGTGTACGTCGGAGATTATAACCTAACTTTAATTTTTGTATCTTCAAACTTGTACGTCAAAATTTATATTGAATTACCTAATTAATTATTTAAAATTTTATAATGGAATTAGTAAATGTGGATATGGTAGACGATGTAGATGAGGTAGACGCGGTAAATTTTAGATTACCGCGACATGTTTACGAACGGCAACAATATTTTCACAGTTTATCGGAAGAACAATTTTACATGCGGTTTCGGTTGACAAAGGCCACCACTTTATCTTTGTTAGAGCAAATTGAATACCAGTTACAGCATGTGACTAATGAGTAAGTACTGTCTAAATTAAAATTAAAATACAGTAAATCATAATGTAGGTACCTATCCGTAAAAATGCATTTCTCCTTTGAATCAGTTGTTGATAACAATGAGATTCTTTTCTACCTGTAGCCATCAGTTGGTAATTGGAGATTTTAATCAAGCAGATAATGCTACAGTTTGCCGGATTTCCTCTAAAGTTGCCGAAGCAATTAGCTCGATAAGCCATCACTTCATATATATGTCGAGAAATGAAAATGAGATTGCAGCGTGTCAAAACAAATTGTACGACATAGCTCGATCTCTACGAGCGATTGGGGCAATTGATGGAATGCAGCATACATAAAAATACAATCACAATGTAAATAAAGTTTTATCAATACTGCAATTACAATTTAACTAATTAAACTTTTGTAGGAGGAGAAATTTTCAGAAACCGCAGAGGTTATTTTTCTTTAAATGTTCAGGTGGTTGGAGATGCAGATTTACTGATTAGAGATTTAGTTGTAAGGTGGCCTGGTTCTGCTCATGATGCAACGATATTCAACAATTCACGATTAAAACTGCGTTTCGAGCAAGAAGAATTTAGAAACGGTATATTGCTAGGTAATTGTTGTATATTATACGATAAGTCAAATTATTAATCTTCTCAACTTTTAAGGTGATGCTGCTTATAAAAATACCTCGTATATGTATACACCACATGGAAATCCACAGTCTCCTAGTGAATTACGATATAATAGAAACCATAAGTCGACGAGGGTCAAAATAGAAAATTTATTTGGGGTATGGAAACTTCATTTTCCTATCCTTGCTTATGGCCGTCGTCTTAAATTGGAAAACACCATCAACGCAATTATTGCGACAGCTGTGATGCACAATATCGCAACGAGTAGAGGAGAACTAAACCCACCAATTGATCCTCAGGTCACCGACCATGAAATGCAACAGTTCATATTTTAATAATTAATAATTTTATAATAATAATAGACATTTATTTTACATATTTACAGATTTTTTGCTTTTTCGTATTCCAAATCATACATTCGTTTTTTATGCTTATACTCGAGCTCAAATAACTTTCTATTTTGCTCAGTCTTTTCTCGTACCTACTGTTCTTGAGCACAGCAATTTTGGTCCCATCTACTGGGTTGACCATCGATTGTTTCCTTTTGGGTTGTTCCTGTTCTGGTGTCCGTCCGTCCGCATTCCTTCCATCCACAATTCGTCCACCGCATGGAACTATTTTCTAAATATAACTCACTGTAATTATTACATTACAATATTTGTCAATTTACCTTCGAGGTTTCCACTTCTAAATGAGAAGACGTGGTTGAGAGACCTGGAGTGCCATAGGAAGGGCCGGGAATCATAGGGTGTAGCTTGGGGTGTGAACACAACACCTCGAGTATTGATGCGTGGGATGGGTCGGGAATGTTGGGTTGTGGCGATAACGTGTCGAGTGTCGATGCGGTAGCATTAAAAGACATATCTGCAAATTAAGTATGTAGTAAGAACAAGATATGATCTAATAATAGTGTACATACCTCGAACGTTATCACTGTCGTAATTAACTACCATTCCTGATACGCAAGCTTCGTCCAGTATACTTAGAACTTGATCGTCTGGTGTTTCTCCGACAATTTTTATTCCACCGCCAGTTTTCATGAACTCTAACCAATTTTGTGCACACAACTTTTTGTTTTATACTTGACCAAAGCTTTCGTAAAGAACCAACATCCCTCTGTATATTAATGCCTTGAGCATTGAACTCCCGACCGATTTTTTCCCACGCTTTATCTTTTTCTTGATTACAAACGGCGTTTGTCGCTTTGCTTTCTACAACCTTCTTGTGCTTTTCCACAAGATCGATTAACATTTTTTTCCCGTTGAAGAATAATTTACTCTTTTTTTAATTGCCGTCATTATTTAAACGTGCAACGTACACCACTACTGCATGACTAAAGTTGGGTTAGGGTAACCAATGTTTGTTATTCCCTTTCCCTTCAAAGCAACCAATAAAATTTCAACTTTGAAATTAGAAGCGATGTTGCCGAGTATAATAGAGCGTAAACTCGGCGTAGTTAAGCAACGGTACATTTATACTGGTTCAATGCAACAGCATCATAGCTCAACTTAGATTTGGGTCGAACCTGACTATTCTAAAATTTATTCTCTGGTGGTCCAACTGGATTTAAATAATGAATAGAAATTCGTTGTAGTTACTCATGTAACAAACAAAATACACCCACGTACCACAACACCGAACGCGTTTCGATAGCTACGCCATCATCATCAGCGGTAGACTAGGGCAGACTAATGAAAATTTCTAACATATATACATATATAAAATTTTCTTTAGTCCGCCCTTGTCGACCGCTGATGATGATAGCGTAGCTATCGAAATGCGTTCGGTGTTTTTTAATTTTGTGTGGTACGTGGGTGTATTTTGTTTATTACAGATCCTGCCACAGTTCCAGTGTGATTTTCCAGTTACTCATATGATAATCATATCGGTATTACGTTGCAGATGCTTCAGAGTCATTTAAAAATCAGTTGACATTTTCAAAGTTATTCAGAACATTTGTTTTATAAACGAATTATGTCTCAGAGTGTGCGTGTACAAAATATTGCATCCACGACTCAACAATTTACTATTACCGATGATGGCTTGAAAGAAGTGGTTTCGTTCTTGTTAATGGATTTAAGGATTGTACCCTTTATTTCAATTTTAATGGTGATAAACTTAATAAATAATTCATGTATTAATTAACAGATTAAATTTAATTTTTAATTTTTTTCCACCCGTCAAATATGTTTCCGCCCAGATCGTAACCTTGGTGAGGAATGACTTGCCTTCAATCTTTTCAAATGCCCGATAATACGCTCATTTCATGTATGATTGTGAATAAAAATAAATACGTTTTCTCTATGCATTTGTATCTATGGAAACCATGCTACTCAATAATTTCCTTCCCTTAATTCAACCAAAACATTAAAAAAAACCTTAAGAGTTAAACTGGTCTCAAACAATATTGGAGACAATGCTTCATTTAGTCTCTAAAAACTTTCTGCGACCAGTAAAAAACTTTCACCGTTCTTAACACTTAATACACTATTCCATCCTGTCAGTCGTATTTATCAATTTACTACGCCCATGTTTAGACGTTCCATTCCCAAAGTTGGGATCTGATCGAATAACATCGATAAAAATTTAGCACAAGCTCATTTAAACACTTTCTAAAAATGACAAATATGACAGCATCGTTTTCATAATGTCGTACAAATTGTACCACGAGGTCGAGTTAGACAACCTGGTCTGGCACGACAACGTGAATGTCGATCCCCGGTTTGTCCGACGAACCGGTATGGATGATCGGCCCGTCGCTAAACAGCCTGCCTGCACCGGCATTAGCACCAGCGCGACAACAAGAGAAGAGGAGAAGAGCGAAGAAGACGCCGCCCTGTTAGTGGAGGCCCCATTAACGGCTCGATGCACGGCTAACGCCGTTTCCGCACTGATCCGGCGAGAACACCCCAGTCAGAGATGCACCGACAGGGCTTCAAGAGCCACAAGAAGCTGAGAAAGACACCAAAGGTTCTTACGTCTACGCCACCGCCCACCGACAACGTGTTTCAGGCATTAGAGGAGTTCACTAACAGCCCTGCAGCCATGGAGCAGACAATGACCCGAGGGGACACCATGGAGAAAGTGACACCGGCAGTCCTTCGTCAGAAGGATATAAATACATAAATAAAAAAAAAATGTAATATTGTAGAACAGATTATTAGACAATCCTGTTTCATTAGATATCAACATATTAAGTAGTTGCTTTTACTTCCAAATTTATTATAAGTCTACATAAAGGAACTCTGTCTTGATTGTCTATGTATAGACTTAAATGGTGTAATTAGTTCCAGTATTGTAGCCGGTAATCCTTCGTTAGACGGAGAACTGAGTAATGATTCGTAGCGTGCCCGTACGCCGATATTAGCTCAGTGCTAAGACTACAAAACCTTCTATTTTCAGGATTAAGTAGCGAGGACGCCCGAACCCCCTTGTGCTGGTAGGACTACCAACAAAAGGTGACAACAAAAAGATTCAGCCTCCGAGTAAGTATGGAAGACTTTCGGCGAAAAACTGGCATCGGGCAGTATCACCGGAAGCGGTTCGCTGTGTTTACTGCATCAGAGATCACCACTCCAGTCAATGCACGAAACCCTGTACATACCGGGCCAAATGGTGGAGACCACACCGCTAGCTACAGGGGTTGCCGGATGTTTCTTCGACCTCCACAGCGGAAGAATACAGAAGCTCCACAGCGACAGAGAAGGACACCATCGATTGCAGCGCCTTATTCAACGCGGGCCGGCGTCAGTTACGACCGAGCGACGGCAGACAAAGTTGAGAAGACGGAAGTACTGAAAGCGGCTCCCGCCGCTGTCGTTACCCCGCCTGCTCAACCCACCTTAGGGATCGGCCCTATATTAGGTCTTAGTCCTCTTCGGAGGTCACAATGTGGAGAAGGCTCTTCCTGTCATCCGCGAGATGGTAGCTGCACTCGCTCGGGCTAAAACTGCGACGGATCAGTGGGAAGTGATGCGCACGCACGGTTCAGAGGTGGTTGACCTTTATGTACTCATACAAAGGCGCGGCGCTAAGACTGGTGTCCCAGGCTAAGTATATAATATGGAATCTTTATTTTATTCTTCACATTCAGTTAATTCCGACTAATTATTCTAGCACTTGTTTCCGTTTATTTCAAATACTGGGGCACCAATCACACCAACCGAGCGACAACAGCACAGTCCACGCAACCGTATAGCTCAATTAGAAACAACCGCAAACACAAGAACTTTTTTTTTGGAATACCCACAACACTCAACATCAGTGGTGTCTTATGTATTGTTAACGTATCCAAAATTCTAAATAAACACTGTTAAAATTGAATTTTGGAGCTACGTTTAGACCAGTAGGTTGACATTACCCTTCATAATTGGTTGGTATGGTGGTAAAAGCAAACACGACGGGACAGTGATTACTTACCGCTGTTTCTACAGAACAGTAAATTCAAATAGTATGTTTTGTATGTATATCTATCTCAAAAAAATTTAAAAAGAGACATCGGATGAAGAACAGTATAATCAGCACAAACGTTAAGTTTTAACTGGTCTGGCGCGAAGTCTCCAAACATTGTCGTCGTTCATCGTTTGTAATACTTAATACATTATAACATACATTACTTCAAACTTTATGTAACACATCAAAAGCATTACTGCTTTAAGGGGATTGTCTACTGAAAATTAGTAAATTTTTTTTCTTAGCCCTTGTACTTTTATGAACACAAATAACACATTAAAACTTATTTCTGATGCTTATATATGAATCTAACGTACGTTTCTGTATAGCACCACAATATCGCAAACGCATGATTTTGTCACTTTTTGTGTTGATAATTTTTTTACGGTATAAACATGTATAATATCTTATACATTCATATATATATATATATATATATATATATATATATATATATATATATATATATATACATTGAAAGTAAAGATTGAAAATAAGTTAATTACCATAAAAAAGTCATAATGACCAGTATATTATTTTTGTTGTATACTCTGCGTCCGTAGTTTTTTGATTCAGCGGTCTTGATGCAAGCTGTTTGTTACTGTTTTATTGTTTGCGGTTTGGAGGTTATGTTTGTGAAGAGAGTGTTGAACTTGTGATTATTTTTAGTGGTAAAATATGGGTAGAAAAAAGAAATCCAAAATATCTTTATCTATTCGCAATAAGAAAAATAGGTTAGGTTCATTGTCTATTGCAACACCATCATCCAAAAGAAGATATAACTGAGGCAGAGGTAGGCCTATGTTTTGATCCTGTTGATTACCTTCACATGGTTATAAATGATTCAGATGATGTTGTGGACAAATCGGCTAGTATACCAGAAGCACCAGTAGAAAAACCAACAGAGTTTGCTTTGTATAAAAGCTATAATGAACATATACCTACCGATAACAACTCAATCAGTTATATGTTAGTTGTCAAGGCGCAACTTACACAATTTGTTTGCATGTTTTCATACCCAGAACGCCTGTCTAGGAATAGTATGCAATTAGCGAATCATTACAATGTAGCGTTTGGTAATACCTT
Source organism: Vesta saturnalis (assembly GCA_036346205.1). Taxonomy (NCBI): domain Eukaryota; kingdom Metazoa; phylum Arthropoda; class Insecta; order Coleoptera; family Lampyridae; genus Vesta; species Vesta saturnalis. Next base: position 3,104,944 of record JARFJB010001466.1, read on the forward strand.
ACGATTTAGCTTCTTCGGGTGTGATTTTTCTAGTTCATTTCAGACGTCATCAGTATTATTGGAACACAACAGTACACGGGCACCGTTTGATGTAAATCGTAGGATGGTTTGCGCATTTTCTGCCATGGGCAAAGGCAATACAGCTCACATTACTTTAAGCATGCATATGAATATGAAGTAAATGCATACAACAGCATATAAGCGCCACCGATAAGCTTTACGTAAGTCAATTTCCGCTAACACGCAGAACGTTCTCAGAGAAGCACGTGTCGATGTTCAAAAAGCTTATATGCAGTTAGGGAATGACAATGATGACAATAACCATTATATATATATATATATATATATATATATATATATATATATATATATATATATATATATCTGTGTCAGCTATGATGGGAGCTGGCACAAGAGAGGGTTTACCTCAAATTACGGTGTCGGATCCTGTATTGAAGCAACAACAGGACTAGTAATAGATTACCACGTCTTGTCAAAATATTGCCGCTCTTGTAATACAATGAAGCGTAAACTAAAAGATGATCATGCTGCATTTTATGTTTGGTATAATTCTCACAAATCTGATTATGAATGCAATTTTGAAGGTTCATCACCTATGATGGAGGTTGCAGCAGATGAGGATATATGGTCCCGATGTCAAGACTTGGGCTTTCGATATATAATACTTATTTCAGGTGGTGATTCCAAAACCTTCGGTCACCTCAATTCGCTGAAATTGTATAGGGAAAAAGAAATTGAAAAGGTTGAATGCATCAACAATTTTGCTGAAAGGCTCGGAAGTTCACTAAGGAAAGCTGTAAAAGACAGCTGGAAAAGAGGCATAACATTAGGCGAGAAAGAGTACGGTAGTCTAAAAGACGGTATAACAAAAAAACTTGTAGCGTACTACCGTAACGCTATTCAGAATAATATTGGAAGTGTAAAAGGTGTGAAGAAAGCCATTTATGCCACTCTTTTGCACTGCATTCAACTGATGCAATGTACAGTAAATGCCCTGAGGGGGAAGGGTCCTGATGTCTTTGCCAGAGAGCTATACCAAATAAAGTCCCTCCTGAGCCACATGAGGAAGCCATCAAAACCCCTCTAAGAGAAGATGTAGTAAAACAAATTCAAAAGAGATATGATAGGCTAGTTTGTAAGTAAGAATACTCTTACAAAGAGAATTTCTGAAGGGATTTCCCATTACAATAATGGTTATTTGAAGCCAATAACTGAAATTCATAAATCATCTGGCCTGCATACTAGCCCTGGAATCAACACTGCTCATATTGGGAGCGATTAAGACTTTCAAGAAAAAGGAAAGAACAAAAATACGACGACTATAGCAGGAAGAAAAGGATTGCTATCATACGAGGTGAAGAAAAAGATTAGAAAAAGAAGGTGTAATATAGATGGAGCTGGGGAATTTTGATTTGGTAAATAAAATAGTTTATTCTAATAAATTAGCCTACGCTAATGGGTATGCAACCTTTGTACGCGCGAGTTTGTGAAGCGTTTGTATGGTGTATGTGTAAAACACCCACAAACATACCTATGAGTTTTATAATGAACACCTAGATCTAGTAAATTATAAACAAATGCAGTATGTAATTACACGGAGTAAATCTTACTATGTAACCTTGAACAAAGCTTTATGAGCCATTTCCCGCAAATTAAGTTTTCTTGTATTTCCGATACAAAATTTGATATTCCGAAAGAACGGCTGCAGATAAATTGATGAAATTTTTGGTGATTGATTTCAGATACACAAACTAAAACTTCATGAAATTCTGTGTTTATAAGTTGCACAGTTTTTGTGTAAAAAATAAAATTAGGAAACAAATTTTTCAATTTCTAAAAAAAAGCTGTGTAAGATTTTTTGTAGTTATCCTATAGATACAAATATGATATGACATGAGTTTTTAGACCTTATTATTATCTACAACTTGACACAAAGAACAAAATTAGACTTATGGTTCCTGAGGAATATCAATTTGAAAATACTTATATATATATATATATATATATATATATATATATATATATATATATATATATATACCGGTGGTCGTAAAGGAAGGAATAAATTCAATATCTCGTAAAGCACAATTTTTTCAAAAATCGCTCGGACCCGTCGATTTTATATTTTTTCGGGGCATATTTTACGAAAAAAAAATTTTATAAAGGGTGTCTCAAAAAATTTACTAAAAAATTTTTTTTCAAATTGCAACCCAATTTTTTATTGCATTTTGGATTACCCTTACAATTCTAAACATTTGTCATGTAGCATATGCTATACCTAAGTCCAAGCGTTTTGAAATTATTCGCATTCAAAATTTAAAAATTGAGTGGCCACCAAGATCACCCGATCTAACACCACTAGACTTTTTATGGGGATACCTTAAAGGCAAGGTATTTAAAAGCCAACCGGCAAATCTATATGATTTAAAACAACGCATCCCTCCAGAAATACGTCGAATAACGCCCGAAATGGTTTGAAATGTGCAGCATGAATTTGTAGATCGATTAGGCTATTGTCAGTTGACTAACGGAGGACATTTCCAACATTTGCTGAAATAAAGTTATTTTTAAGTTTACGAATCTTTGTTTTCGATATAATAAAACGTTATAAAAATTAGTTTATTTTTCGTTTTCTTCATGATCTTTTTTCAATTTTTAAATTTTGAATGCGAATAACTCCAAAACGCTTGGACTTAGGTATAGCACATGCTACATGACAAATGTTTAGAATTGTACGGTAATCCAAAATGCAATAAAAATATTGCTCCTAAGAGTCAAGTAGTGTGGGATTTTACTCACTAAAACCCACCTCCTAGAGCATCGGCTGCAAAGGTCATTAGCTCTTTCATTGGTTCTGACGTATTAATAGATAATGTGTATACATTGATACATTTAGCTACAATTTATTATAAAGTGCTATATCTCTGATATATTTTAGGTACTAACCATTTTTCCTTTTGTAGGTTTAAAGATATATCCTTTGCTAATCCATGGAGGGTTCGTTGTAATTGATATTGTGGACAGTGACAGAGAACATGTACTACTGAGAGATTAACGTTACAGATTTCACATACTGGTGCCGGTTCTCCATTTAATAAATGCTGATGGGTTAGAGACGTATGACCTATTCGTAAACGATGAGCCCGTACTGAATTTTGCCTAGATAATTCCATCTGAACATATTGTTGTGTCACTGATGGTTGAATTTTTACAAGCTGGGTGTTTGTGTTAGTCCACTGAAGTTGCCATTGTTCTAAGATTTTGTCTTTTATACTTTTGCGGAAGTCAAATCTTGTCATTACAGTCGCAGGCTCTACTGAAGTTTCTCTTGTATCTTTAACTGGAATATAGTTCAAAATCGTCGGAATTGATTCGTGGATGTCATTCATAAATTCGAGAAAACGAAAACCTAATGTTCGTGTTCGAGATCCTCCAGCATACGGATTTGTTTTAGTAAACAAGATTTTATCATTGGGATTATTTACATGAGACTTTACTCCGCTCATGTAAGTGGTCATGAGTATGTTCCTTTTGTTTCAAGGGTAACATGCCAGATTCGATGTAGAGGCTTAATATTGGGGTAGTTGGAAAAGCTCCAATACAGTACCTAATTCCCAGATTGTGGATTCGATCTAATACATATAGGAGACTCTTTCTTGCTGATGAATAAATTATGCTTCCATAATCTATCCGTGACAATATTATGGTCTTATATATTAGGCAGCATTTTAGGTTCTGCTCCCATTTAGTATGTGACAGGACCTTTATAATGTTTAAATTCTTTTTAATTTGGCCTCTAAATCTAGAATATGATTCCTCCATGAAAGTTTACTGTCATACTTTAGACTTAGGAATTTGGCTGTAGTCACACAATTAATGATTTGATCTCCTAAATACAAACAAGGATCGTAATGTGGTTTTCTTAAACGACAAAATGCACAGATTGTGTTTTTCTTTGGAGAACTGAAAACCTATATTTTTCCATTCTCTAAGACGATATTTATTGCTTCCTGTAATTTTCGAGATGCCTCACCTACTGTTTTTGCCGCAGTCGTCATTGCTAAATCATCTACATAGAGACATGTTGATATAGAACTGTTAACACCTTTCGCTATGTCATTTATAGCAATAGCGAAAAGTGTGCAGCTTAGTGTTGATCCTTGGGGACTCCATTCTCTAGTGTCATTATTTGCGAGTGACAATTTCCTATTCTAACTCTGAAACGCCTGTTTTCCAGAAAGGAACTTATAAATGTAGGTAGATTTCCTTCAAACCATATTGATGAAGTTTCTTTAGTATTCCATACCGCCAGGTCATATCAAAAGCACCTTTTATATCAAAAGACCGCTATTAAGTGTTCTCTGTTCTTGAAAGCTTCTTGAGCTGCATGTTCTAAGAGAGCTAGATGATCAGTGGCGGTTCTGTGTTTACGATATCCAGCTTGAAATGGAACTAGTATACCTTCATTTTCTAAGATAACTTGCAGTCGTACATTTACCATTTTTTCTAATAATTTTCCCATACAACATGTTAAACTGATAGGCCGATAACTAGATGGTTGCATAGGATCTTTATTTAGTTTAACAATAGGTATTACTATTGCCTCTTTCCACTGATCTGGATAAGTTCCATTCTTCCAGTGGTTATTGAACAAAACCAGTAGTGCTTGTTTAATTTCTGTAGTGGATCTCTTTATCATGTCATACGTAATGTCATCTGGACCAGGAGCACCTGATCTGGCCTTCTGCAATGCCTCTTCTAGTTCTTCCATTGTGAAAAGTGCATTATAAGTCTCTGCACTCTCTTGTCCATAGTCAAGTGTGTTCTCAATATTCTTCATTAAATTCCTAAACTTTGGGCAATAGTTTATGGTGCTACTCATAAGTCCAAAGTGGGCCGCTAGAGCTTCTGATATATCTTTCAGTTCTTTCACTAGAATGCCGTTTTTCTGTAAGGTTGTAGGTATTTGGAGGATATTTTTCCCCAATATGGCTTTTATTTTCCTCCAAACAATATTTACATCAGCATCTGAGGTTATTGATTTTGTAAACTTTGCCAGGACAGAGATTGTCCTGGCAAAATTTACAAAATGCTTTCAAGTATGCTCCGTCTAGCTACAGCTCTTGCCTTTTTGAAGGCTATTAGGTTTGATAGGGTAGAATTTCTCTTAAATGCATTGAAGGTTACTTTTTGTCTTTAATTGCTTGGGAAATTTGCGAATTCCACCAAGGCATTAAACGTTTATTTGGATTTTCTCGAGACCTGGGAATGCTTTCAGATGCAGCTTTATTATGCTGTATGTTAGTGTATTCACATTTAGTTCTTCAGGAACAACAATTTTTCAGAAAATCGACCCCAGTCTGCCTTAGACATAATCCATTTACTTACATTCTGTTTTGCTGGCTTTGATATGTCTGTTGTTATAATAGTCGGAAAATGACCAGTGTAGCATAGATCATCTACCGTCCTCCAAGTTAGTTGTGGAACTAATCTGGTGGATGCTATTGTCAAATCAACAGCGGAAAAATTATTGGATTTTGTATTAAAATTGGTCGGTGAACCAGTGTTTAACACAACAATGTCAGTTCTATCTAGCCAGTTTTCTAAGATGCGTCCCTTAGCATCAGTCTTCACCGATCCCCATAGAAGGCTGTGAGCATTGAAGTCATCAGTTACAATGAGAGGCGTGGAAGTTGTCTTATTATGTCATCCAATTCTTCAATTCTCCAGTCACGATCCGGTAGATAAATGTTACATACTGTTATTTCCAATGGGTAAAGAATTCTAGCTGCAATGACCTGTAGTCTGCTAATTATTGATAGTCTCTTGTATCGTGTATCAGTTCTGAATAAAAGTGCTACCCTCCTGATGCTCTTCTGTCATTTGATACGCATGTCTCACTAGTTGGTATCCTTTCAGAGAATACGATTGATTAATTTTGAGATGTGTTTCCTGAAGACAAATGCACATTGGTTCGTGTTCTTGTATTAATATTTCAATATCACAATGATTATGTATACATCCTCTACAGTTCCACTGTAATATGTTATTAAAATTCGAATTCGGATGTTATGCTTTAAGAACAAGAACAAAATATTTAAATGATTAAAATAGAATAGACTTACAGATATTTATAGTTAATGTGCATTCCTATAAGATAAAATAAACGACATAGGAAACAGGTAATTATAAATTTAGGATAAGATCAAACGAAACAAGCAGTTATGAGTAAAACATAACAAAATAATGTCACGGATTAATGTGTTACTGTGTAGAAGGGAAGCCTAGGTTTCCTTTTGGCCATCCTTCTTCTTGGATTTTAAGGTTGAGTATTGTACTAAATCCGTCATACTTAATTCAGTCTCTATCGAGGAACACGGCATTCTCTTTCTGAATCTGATACTGACATTAGACTGGTTTCAGACCCATTACGAGATGGGATAGTCACTTGAGTTGACAGACTTGATGATTGTAAAGGCAAAGGTTCTGATGTCACTTTTGAATAAATGTAAATTTTATAGCTTCTATAAGAAGTGGGACTAACTCATTAACCAAGGTGTTAACATCTGATTTACTCGTTGTCGCTTGAGCATATGATACTTTTGGTATCGGAATATTCACAACTACTCTTTTTCTTGCCTCGGGGTAACTAAGATGTTCTCTAACTTTAAGCTCTTGTATAGCAACTTCTTGTTTATATACAGGACAACTCTGTGAGCGCACAGTGTGATTTCCATTACAATTCAGGCATTTCATTGGTTCCTCACATGGGGAACCTTCATATAGGGCTTTCCACAAACACATATTTGTATGGAGTCACACCTTGCAGATGTGTGACCATATTTCTGGCACTGGAAGCATCTCATAGGGATGGGACATACAGTCTTACATCTAGAGAATAGAATGCTACCTAATTTTCTTTGAAGCACAGGAGTTGAAAAGTTAGAACATGATTAGGGAATCCCTTAGTATGCCATCCTTCTTTGTCTTAAGTTGTCTAACCCTTCAACATTTTGATTGCTTAACTCTTTCCTTATTTCATCTTCTGTGCAATTAATTAAGTCTGGACAATAAATAATTCCACGTGACTTGTTCATAGTCCTATGTGGAATAATTTCTACTTCATAATCTAGAAAGATTTTTGTGTCTTGCATCTTTCTTGATTGCTTTTCAGTACTTGTTTCTACTAATACACCTTCTTTTACTTTCTTAACCATTTTTAACATTCCAAACAAACTATACAACGCTTTACTAATAAGAAATGGGTTAACTTTGTCAAAATTATACCCATCTTTTCTTTTCAGGACCAGATACCGGCATAATGCTGTCACCTGGCTCACCGACCTGCAAGCAGGATTTTTATCTGCTGATGTCACGTTTCCGCCAGCATCAGGGATGTTTTTGGATATTGCAAGTGCATCCAGAACACTATCCATATTTTGAGGGATGGATTTCCCTTGTTTTGTTGGTGTATCTAGTTCCATTTAGATCCCACGAGTTGGGAAGGAATAAGATGTCACTACATGCAGTGCTCCCATACATGTAGAAGGCTTATTACAACCAGAGGTCACCTGTTATCTGGAGGTTGATAGCTGGTGGCTAGACATCCTCTAGTCATTCATCTCATCAGCACTCATCAAACCTTGAGATTGGGGAGAATTTTATAGTGATCCTCAACCACTCGATCCAAGCGATTAAGCCAAGACCCTCATTTACCCTGTTGTTAGTACAAAAATCATGCAATGGGAAAATAACTAAAATTTCTAATGTAAACTATATAATCTGATTTCTTTAAAGTAGACCATTAAAAGTAGAATATATATATATATATATATATATATATATATATATATATATATATATATATATATATAATTTTATTTATTAAAATCTAAAAGTAAGAACTTTAAAGAAATACGGATTTTAATTTTTCAGTAGACAATCCCTTAAGTTATTAGCTTTCTAATAAACAAATAATATAGTAATATATAAACACCGATAGAAATCTTTATATGTACAGTGCATCCCATTTTGGTTGAGACAGCCAAGTATCTTGGTTGTTGTTGAAGATAGAACCTTACGGTTTTCGCGGTCCTTTGCCACTTTTTTGTGAAACTCAAGATGCCCTGATCGAATTTTTCCTAACTTGTTTCGTTCATAAGTTACAGGGCGTTTTTGAAAATTCACACTTCATATCTACGAAGTTTTCTCAGCGATAATGTCAAATTGAAAACTTATCCCATAGAGAATTTTATGTAGAATTCAGTGGCGCACTCAATTTTTATTTTCGGGGTATGATTATGGAGATACGACTCGAACTTATGATTTTTTCAATGGAATGCCCTGTATTTTATCACTTCATTAAATTCCTTATTTTTTTCCTTCAAAATGATATATAATATATAAACATAAATTCTTCAAAAATACTCAAAAATCACTAAAACATTGATTTTTAATAGTAGGCTATCGATTTTTCATACAAAAAAAGTTCAAATTGAAGAAATACTACTTGTGATTTTACCATGAAAGGAACAAGAACAATACTAACACTAATTCACTAGCAAAACACAAAACGTAGGTAACTAATAGCAACAAATAAATAGTAATAAAAGTTCATAATGTGGAATAAGCAACTAATTAAATATTTACTCATACTATTTCATTTAGAAATTATTTGGTAACTTATTCATTGAATTGTTCAAATTGATGTCCATTTTCCCTAACACACAATTTCTTAATACGTCTTAATGCATTTAAAATTATGAAAGGCCAATTTGTAAATTCTGGAAAACTGCCTCTGTTGTTGCACCAAGTTCTTCAATATTATTGTGCCTCTTACCGTATATTTTATTTTTCAAAAACCCACAAAAAGTGCAACACTGACAAATCAGGTGACCTTGCAGGCCACCTAATGGGTCCATTTGTTCCAATCCAATGGTCCTGGAAAGTTTCTTCTAAAACGGCACAATCAACCTCGAATTGTGGGCAGGGCACCGTCTTGTTGTAAGTAAATGGCATTAAGATAGGCAAAAGGAACATTCTCCAGGAATTCTGGTATTACTTCTTCTAAAATTGCCAAGTACCTATTCGCGTTAAGAGCCCTTCAAAATGCGGTATTTTGTTGATGTCCCCAATAAGAAACAGGCCACATTAAAACCAAATCGTCCCTGTTGTTGCTCAAAAATTAGGTGTTGGTTTTCATCATACCAGTGCCTTGTATTTTGCCTGTTAAATAAACCGTCACTGCTTATATGAGCTTCGTCTGACCATACGACAAAATTATTGTCCCTTCGAGTTTGGTTCAAAACCAATTACAAAACTCACACGCCTCGCTGCATCACCAGGGTATAAATGCTGGACAATATTCACTTTGTAGGGTTTCAATTTGTGTTTTTTTTAAAATCCTCTGTACCCGTGATCGGGGAACGCCAGTGTTATTTTCAAACTTCGTACAAAAAGTCTGAGGAGAGACACGGACGCCGGCTAAGACATTTATTTCATCCACTTCATTATTTTCCTTGTTATACGTATTGGGTCGGGGTTTACAATACGCACCATAATTTAGTAATTATTCTTTAGTCGAAATACCGTTGCTCGACTAGGTTGACGCCTCTCTCGATATCTAACTTTTTAAAATATAATGTCTTATTGTAAATTACTAGTTTACCTGTTTAAAAATAATTCTAATGCTTCGTCAACATTTTCATGGTATTGATTGAAACATTGTATGATATCACACTTTTCGTTGTTCTGAAAAAATCTTTCAGCCATTATAAAATTTCACAAATTAACAAAATCGCCAAACACAAACACAATAAAACGCATAAAATTTATCATCATGCCAGCAGATGGTTTGATTTCTCCACAGTCACTTGATAAAACAATGCTCCAATAGTCAACAACAGTGTTTGTAGCATCCATGACCTACTATAAAAAATCATAAATAATAATCCCTGTAGTAAAGCTTTGAAATCCATAGCACTCTATTAAAATTCAATGTTTTAGTAATTTTGGAGCATTTTGAAAACTTCATGTTTATATATTATATATCATTTCGAAGGACAAAATAAATAATTTATGGAGATAATAAACTACAGGGCGTTGCATTTGTAACAACCTTTTTTGGGGGTTGTATTAATAAATACGTTAATCTAAAATCATTAATTTATTTGGCTTAAAATTAGAGGAGTTTTAATTATTTTCATGTAAACGTGAAAACTGGCAACTTAAATTACATTTTCTAGAACAAATCTTTTGGGTGTAATATACATAAATAGTTTTAATTCTCTCTTTAAAAAAAATTGGATTTATATTATTGTATTCGCGCAAGCGTGAAGATAAAATACATTTGAGTTATTCTGAAAGCTTTTCTTAATTTAGTTAATGCTGAATATTAACCGCAATCAGAATGATTTTTAATTAATTTTTATATTCGTGCCATCAAGAATTTTGGTGGTAAGTAAAATTTTAATTCAGTATAGTTTAAACTAAGCATTTGTTTGATTTTTAGGCACGTTAGGTGGCACGTTAAGTGGCACATTAATTTGAACGTTAATTTACACTACGTTAATTTGCATCGTTGATTTCAAGTATGCATTTTTTAAATAATTACCTGGTATACTTGATAATTTTAATGGCAAGTTTCTCTTCATTCAAATAACAAGAATACAATAAGTATTGGATTGAAAATTTCTACAAAACAAGCTGACCGTTCCTTATCCATATTAAACACTGGAAGCTGTCGTTTGAAAATTGTTAGACAGAGGTATTTATAAAGTGGTGAATTTTTAGTTTTTAAGCTTAGTTTTAAGAAAAACCTTTTTTCTTTCCTCTCCTTATTAACCATAAATTTAGTAAATAAATTTAATTGTATATTGATTTTTGTTATTACTAGAAAGCTTTTAACTTTCATCAAATAGGTTTTGTTATTCCAGTCAAAATAACATGGTGCCTGAGAATTCATTTAATTCTATTTTCTAATTAATACATAATTTTTAAATAGGCATAAGTAAAATAATAAAGCTATTGAAACGCAGGCAGTATTTCAGGTGCGTAAATTGAACCCTCCCTTATCTTAATCTACCACTGAGCCAGAGGCACATTATTTAAATAACATTATTTTAATCTTCCGTTTGTAATGTTTAATGTTTATACGTTAACAATTCAATTTATTGTTATACATTGAAAATCATAAGCTTGAGTCTTATCTCCATAACGATACCCCGAAAAAAAAATTGAATGCGCCCCTGGATTCTACGTAAAATTCTCTATGAGACAAGTTTCCAATTTGACATTATCGCTGAGAAACTCCTTAGATATGGAGGGGATCCAAAAAGTGTGGATTTTCAAAAGCACCCTGTAATTTACAAACGAAAGAAGCTAGGCAAAATCCGTTCAGGTCATCTGGAGTTTCACAAAAAAGTGGCACAGGACCGCGGAAACCGCAAGATTCTATCTTCAACAACAGCCGAGATATCTGGCCGTCTCAACTAAAATGGGATGCACTGTATATTTAGAAATTTCATCTATATTGAATAGAGAAGATTGGGATAAAATTGATTCTATAACGTTTAAATCTTACGTAAAACAAAACCTCCAAAGAGCAACTTATCCTTTCGTCAACGACGAGCTTTACTTGATCTTAAACTTAAAATCAGATAAAGGTAATGCAACTGTTATATTAAATATGAATCATTATAACGTTAAAACAGAATAATTGTTGGAACCAGAGACTTATCGTGAAATACCAAAAGATCCAACAAAACAGTTTCTTTTAGAAACTAAAATACTGATTAAATTATCATCTACTCTTGAAGAAATAAAAAAGAAACTAACTAACTCTGAAGCTATTTCACCAAAACTATATGGTTTACCAAAAATCCATAAACCTAATATTCCTTTAACGCCTATTGTTAGTGCAATTGGTTTTCCTACATGTAGCCTTACAAAACATCTTACATTTTTATTACAACCTCATATAGGTAAAACATCTCATTATATTAAATATTCTGCCGACTTTGTTTAAAAAATGCATAGTTTCAAAATTGAAGAGGGTGATATAATGTTCAGTTTTCCCGTTGTTTCACTTTTTCCAAAAGTGCCTCTAAGATAAACTATTGAATACACTGATCATCTTTTTCCAAAGGATATAACCATTCTTTTTTAGCACTGTCTTACTACAACTTATTTTCAGTGGAATAGCAATTTTATGAACAGATTGATGGTGTAGCAATGGGTAGTCCCCTTAGTCCTGTTATAGCTAATTTTTACACGGAAAAATGTGAAACATTAGCGTTACAAAATACACCTAAAAACTTTCAATTTGGTATAGATATGTAGATGACACATTTGTTATTTGGAGACACGGAGAAGAGGCACTGCATGAGTTTTTGGTTTTTATAAATGTTATACATCCTAGTATTCAGTTTACCATGCAAAAAGAAACTAATGGAAGTTTATCATTTCTTGACATAGTAATATCTAAAAATAATTATTCACTATCTTCTAAGGTTTATAGAAAACCGACACACAGTGATAGATTCCTTCATAAATGATCCGCGTCAAAAAATTAGTGTAATTAAATCTTTAGTAGATCGAGCAAAAAGAATTTGTGACCCTGAGATTTTGAAGGATGAATATAAATATTTAACAAACTCCTTAGAAGATAATGGATATTCACTTACATATATTAACAATGACATTACACCTAGACATAACCTTAAAGAAAAACCCTTCTTAATGTTGGTACTCTTTTATTCCTTTTATAGCTAATGTTACAGATAGAGTTGAAAAATCCTAATAAAATATGGCATTAGGACTATTTTTAAACCTACAAGGAAAATTAAAGGACATTGAAGTTCATCTAAAGATGTTTCAAACCTATTATCATCTTCCGGAGTGTCTAAGTTATCTTGTTCATGTGGAAAACTATACATTGGAACCACAAAAGGAAGCTTTGGTACAAGATTTAAAGAACATATGAAATTTTGTAGATTAGGTCAACCAGAGAAGTCTGCGGTGGCTGACCATGCCTTAAATAATCTAGATCATGACATTCAATTTAACAATAAATATTGTCAAGACAAACTCATTATTATGTTCGTTTACAACGTGAAGCTATTGACATATATAAACATACTAATAATTGTAATAGACAAGAAGAAAATCACCGTTTAAATAGGTTTTGCATCTTATAATTAAAAAAGGCATAATGATACGTCTTGATTTTGATTTTAATTTTGACTTTTGGTATGTTTAGGTTTTTACTGTGTTTTTCCTAGACCTTTAAGCAAATGCTTTAACAATTATATGTTAAATTACCACATAATTTACCATAAGTAGTTGAAATTAAGATTAAAATTTAAAAAATTACAAAAAACGTTCTGCATTATGCTTTTCATTGTTAATAATAACACTTGCAATTATTGACAAATATATCTCTTTGTTAGATTTAGCTAGATTGTTTTATTTGATGTCATGTTTGTATGACAACTTATGATGTTGAATGCTGTTTGTTTTAAACATAGTGTACATGCAATTATTATACAATAGTATTACTCTTATTTTATTGACATACTATATGCTATGTAAATAGTCAACAGGACAAATAAAAATTATTATTATTATTATTATTTGTGAGTTCTTCTATCATTTTCAAATTGATATCTCTTTGTTAGATTTAGCTAGATTGTTTTATTTGATGTCATGTTTGTATTTGTGAATGCTTATATCATTTTCAAATTGAAGTTTTTCACAACATTACACTTACATCACAACTTGATTAAATTTTGTTAAATGTGTTTTTTGGCTGACATTTTTCATTGTGTGCTTTCACCGTTAGAGAGTGTTCTGATTTGTCATCTTTAAGACAGTTTAACAATATTTTAATGACATAGTTATTCTTTACTAAAATTTAATTCTATAGTTGGGTTTATACGTTTCTCAAAGTGTTATATTAATAGCAAGCTGATGTTTATGTTTTAATTTTTCAGCTGAGAAAATTGTTTTCAACATCTTTAACAATTTTAATAGATATTACTACTGACGAAGATAACTGTAAGTGTTATCGAAACGTTTAAATTGTATAATTTAAAATAAACCATTAAAAAAACCAAAAAAAGATACGTATTTTATTAAATAATATAATTATTACACAAAAATAGATTTATGTAAGCTTCGTAGAGTAGTGAGGACGATAATGTACTGGCTACTATACCCAATTTTATCGGCATAATCCGCTAACAAATGAGATTATCGTCCTAATATTCCTACAGGAAAATGGTAGTTAACTTATTGTCTGCGATAAAATACAATAAGATAAGGTTGCATATTAAGTACTATTAGTGTTATTGTTTATAATTATTAAAACTGTTACTAATATAATCAACCCATTACAAGGAATTCACGGTTGATAAATAATTTTTGCAACACTGTTGAAACCTACTCAAAGATAAAAAACCAAAAACACAAATTTTACGTTACAAATAAAACAACATGCTATTGCAAAATATTTCCAACTGCTAATGTAAATGGAACAGGAAGTTACTTTATTGTAATCAAATGCATTTTAAGTTATGAATTGGTGCATCGCTGTTTTTAAAGAATAGAAAATACCTGTAATTGTATCTAATTAAATGCAGTATGGTTCTAATTTAGCATTAAAGCTATTAACATTGAATAATTTCCTGTTAACTACTAAATTATGACATTCCTGCAAATAGTTAGCATAAATTCTGCAATATTAAGGTTATTCATAAATACGGAACGAAAAAGTTAGTAATATATATATATATATATATATATATATATATATATATATATATATATATACATATATGTATATATAAATAAATAACCAATTTATCATGGTAGAACAGATTATTATACAATCCTGTTAATTAGATATCAACATATTAAGTATTCGCTTTTACTTCCAAATTTATTTGCAACTCCACACAAAGGTCTTGATTGTCTATAAATAGACTTAAATGGTGTAATTAGTTCCAGTATTGTAGTAATTAGTATTTATTTGTTTGAAATGCCGACAAAATTAACCGAGATTAGCTAATTATTATACTAATACCTAATATAACAATTAGGGACGCTCATATCTTATTTTAAATTTAATTTATTGGTACTTGCATATTAGAAAAATTAAATAGCATATGTGAACAATTTGACTTATTTTCAACAAGGTAAAGTCGCCAAGCAACGCCTAAAATTTTTTTTTAATGGTTCACACTTTTGCAAAATAATGCTTCACTTATTCACACAAATACAGTGGCACAAAAGTAGTATTATATATTAAGGTAGCTATTCAAAGAGAGTAAATAATGACTCGTGTTGACCAGAGAACTGTGAATGAAATTGCTTTTTATATTTTCTACCTGAAACATTCCTTTTTTACTCCAATATCGAAGTAACTATCAAAATTCGTTAAATATAACGATAACGATTATCTACCAGTAGGAACAATTTATTACCTGGAAAAATCAGAACGACTTTTGGGATTTTTATAATCGTATGTATTCGTGAATACGATTCATAGTAATCGTTTTCCTAAGACTCACGTACGTACAAGGAAGTTGTGATGGTACTGTATACACATTGCTACACAAAAACGCACTTAGCATGATGCGTACGGTTGCATGTTAGAATTGAAAGGGTGAACGTATTAGGGAATGGCTAATAATAAAGTTGACGCAATACGTCATTCGAGATTTGCATTTAGATCAGAGGTCGTTATACTAACAGATGAAGACAAATTTGTTTGTTGAACGATGCAGGGGTGAAGCGGTGCCGCTTCTAGCAATGGTTACCGGAACGTGGAGAACTGTGGCCACGGACGACCCAGCAATGACGCGCTCATAAGGGAAGACATCACCCCGCAAGGCGAGGATCATCCAGCAGCCCCGTCGACAACCACCATAGTCACCACCGACAACGTTGAAGATGTCCGCCTCGGCTCTACCAGCCTCGACTACATCCTGATGCATAAGAAAAGACCGAAGAAGGCATCGATAGACCGCCTTAGAACGCCCACAACGACCGCCAACGCTTTCGAGCCCTTAAAGACATCACGGACTGTCCGGAAGCCATGGAAACCTCCGTTTTCAGGGAGAGGCTGTCTCTGCTAATCATTCGGCAGAAGGAGAACTGGGTCACCTTCTCTCGAGGATTTGACAGGCGAGGGATTGCTTTCACCAAAGCGAAGGCAATCTGCCATGGATACCGTATGCAGCCTGTCACAGCCAAGGACCGTGACAGGCTGATGTGGTATATAGGTAGGCATGGTATTCCGTATCATACCTATCAGGCAACGAGTGAACGTACATTCAAGGTGGAATACCTGTAGAAATCTCCGAGCGCGACGTTTGTTCAGAGCAACACGAACGCGACATTAATCACATTTCTTGTTTCAGGATGAAGAAACAAGGACAACCGATACCGCTTGTGCTGGTGACGCTCCCAACAGAAAAGGACCTACGATAAGTATACAGTATTGATTTTATATAACTATTTCTTGTTTTAATCCTATTCCCTACTTGTACCTCATCAAGGTACATCCTACAACTGCATTATAATAGCCCGCTATCATTGTGCAGACAATTATGACGACTAAACTTATACGTTTTTCTTATTGCAGATATTCGAGTCAGTAGCACACGAACACCAGCTGAGAGGCAGCAGCACAGTCCACACAACCACTCCACTAACAACAACCACTCCACCAGCAACAATCACCAACACAATAATTTTACTTTTTCGGATACCTACAATACTCAACATCACGATGCCAACAAGCAAAACACATCATCACTCGACCCAACAACCATGCATTCCATGCGCTGAAGAGGGTGAAGGCTTCTGAGTAGCGCACCATCAAAACTACACAATGCATCACTACTTTATTTTGTTACATTATGTTATTTTGTAAGACGTATTGTGTGTGTGTGTGTGTGTGTGTTTATATATATATATATATATATATATATATATATATATATATATATATATATATATATATATATATATATATATATAGGGTGAATCACGACGGACGTCATCGAGTTCTACGGCGAAGCAGCGCATAATCGTTAATTTCTAATACATTGATATTATGTAAGTCAATACGGGAAACATTTAAAAATTTTTTTTAAATATACAGGGTGCTCCAAAAACGCATTTCAATAGCTAGGCTATAGGTATATTTGGGGTATATTTTGTTTGTTACAGATCCTGCCGCAGTTCCAGTGTTCCATATTTTTCATATTTTCTATTGTTACTGATTTAGGGAACCACTAATATTAGCACATATACAATTTACAACGTATTTGATATTTTATATAAATTTTATATAAATGGTGGACCCTGTAATTTTTAAATGTTAATCAATAACACAGATATAGGAACTTACACTCGGGCCTTCGCCCCCTTACCGTGGACCCCAAAGCTCCCTGGAAATAGTATTTTGACAAGGGAGTCCGAATTCTATCTCATAAGGCAAGGATAGGAACTTGTATTAGGGTCTGCGCCCCTTGTCGCGACCCCTTAATGGTAAATAGTATTCTGATAAGGGGGCCCAATGCTAACTTATAAGACAAGTATAGGAACTTGTGTTAGGTCTGCGCCCTCCTGTCGTGCCCTCCTTGTGAAATTTTAATTTGTGTCGCCATCTAGTTGTGTATGGACTAATGAATACTTTCTGTAATAAAGGTGGCACCACCTAGTGTTATATTTCTAGGACTAATTACGGTTTTGTTTGTGGCACCATCTAGTGGTATATTTTTAACTAGCTAATGTTTTCTGTAATAGAGGCGGCGGCGCCTAGCTGTGTATTTGTAGGACTCTTAATTAAAAAAATAGCAGTCTGTTTTAACTTGCAGTGTGAAAAAGAAAACCAGTCTCGCACTTATTGTAATTACCCATCTAACCGTCCTTTCGGATTAACTGCAGTATTGTTAGTCCAGGTTCGAACGCCGTTGGGAAAACAAGTTTATTAATAAAAATTTAAGGAAATATATTATAAAAAACAATACATCATTTATTTAATCACATTTTTATCGGTCTTCTTCTTCCTCCTCGACCGTGATTCGTTGCTATCGTCATCATCTTGGTTTTGAGACTCATGCTTCCCCTCTATCTCATCGTTCTTCTTCCTCTTCTGTGAATCATCACCATCACCTTGGATTTGAGATACATTCATCTCATCCACATCATCGTTCCCATCATCATCTTGAACGCTTATGATAAGCCAGTAAAATCGCTAATGTTCGCTGATGTTGGCTCATAAACAGGAGAATACATTATAATAATGCTCACTCGATGGCGGTTACTCTTTAAAGGGCCAAACGCGTGAGAAAGCGAGAATGTTCTCGGGTTTGGATCTTGTGCGCGGGCGTACTCGTTAATGTTCGGATAGGATCGGTTATCTTCGGGGAAGTTTGGGGTGGGGGGTCGCCAAAACAGACTTCGCAGCCGTTTTAGCAGAAATACATCTGCCAAAAAAGGAGCTTAGATTTCCCCCCTCGGGAAGATATTAGAGCGTGGTTACGGAAACAAGAAGCGTACACTATGCATAATTCCCGCCCCATGTTTTAGGTTAGGGTAGGTTAATACACGTACAATATTAGGTTAGATTAATAGATGCACGGTTTAGGTTAGGTTAGGTTGATACTCGTACAATGTTAGGTTAGATTAATAAATGCACGGTTTAGGTTAGGTCAATACTCGCGCGGGATTTTATGAAAGAAGAGATTTATTGGCATGGTTTTGAAAGGACTAACAATCTAGCTGAGTTAAGGGCAAAAATAATTAACTTTTGTGCAAATATTACGCCAGAGCATCTAAGACGTATGAGGAGGAATCTGTACGACAGATTTGGTTACTGTTTAGCGCAAGGAAGTGGATTATTTGAGCCCTTAATTCATTAACTGTTCTTCTGGTTTCATTAAAATGTTTGTCTGTTTTTCCATGTTTTTTAGTTTTTTAAGTTAAGATTCGCTGTTGGTGTTTAAAAATTGTAATAAAATTGCTTATTTTTATGCAAATGCGTTTTATTTTGCCATTCTAATTAACACAAAGAAAGATATCAATTTTATGTCAGTAGCAGCTATTTGAGAATCCGATAAGGAGGCGTTTATTTTTTACCGCGAGGTTCCCATTACTCACTCAATACCGAATTGCTCGTTTTCCCACATCAGAAAACTATTGTGAAAGTGAATCTGAGCAATGGGAATCCACTACTTGAGAATGTCGGGTTCCGCGGTCGAGTATCTAGCAGTTAAGTTGGAGATAACACTTTTGTAGGTATTTATAGCACCAATGTATTCTGCATGACCCTAGCCCATTTTATTGGTATAAGAACACAATTGGGCCAGGAACGAGAATGCCGTACACGGTTTTGATTTTTTGATTTTCAAGAATGTATAACTTCATACCCATGAGGATGACTTCATGTACTGACAGAGCAATATCGGTATTAAACGACGGCTTAAAACGCCATGGGAAGCTTGCAAAGAAACCAATTAAAGTTAGGAACATTGAAATTTCCCAGAACTAAGATATCTTAAGATGGAAATTGGGACAGATGATAATCAAGTTTCAAACTAAAGTAATCAAAGGAGTTTTTAAAGTTACTGACTTTGGAGATCTATAGACGCAACAGTAAAATTTCATCAATTTGGGAACAAAATATTGGAACCAAATCACGTCTTATTCTTTAAAGAAAACCTCATGCAAACGATATTGTTTTTGAGGTAGGCACACACTCCTTTAGATCGAAAATTAGAATGAAGATTGCATTGGAGAAATTGCATATCGGATGAATCAGAGTTTGCAGAGGATCTTGTGTTTCCAATAGTAACAAAATGTCAAAGTGTAGTTAAGTTACGGAAGCGAATTTATTGAGTAGTCGATCTCTCCAGAGATGCAGGTGCATAGACGAAACATACATACTTCTACTCACCTTTCTGTAGAATGCTAAATAATCACTTACCCGTCGCATCTGAAAATGTCAACTTTCACCTTTCACTTTTACACAAATCTAAACGTTTAGATAGTACTTACAGTTTTCGTCCTCAGTAGTAATAAAATCTTTTAAAATTAAGATGCTGAAAATTAAAAGATTTAGGATTTATTACTACTGAAGACTGAGTGTTATCGAAACGTTTAGATTTATGTAAAACATAAATACAAAAAATACACCATTAAAAACCCAAAAAAGCTAACCCAAAAAAGCTAAGTATTTTAACTGTCAGGTTCGCTTTTAATAACCTTAGCAACCAATTAGGGAGGGTAGAGTCAACCTACTGATATAATAAATACGATTAATCGGACGAAATTAAATATTTAGTATTAAGAACAGCAAGGGTTGTGTCTGAGACCATTTCATATGCTTAAAGTTTGTGATGCTTATACCAGTTTTCGTCCAATCTTATGTTTTTAATTCTTTCATTGACTT
The DNA here is from genome assembly GCA_036346205.1 of Vesta saturnalis. Classification (NCBI taxonomy): domain Eukaryota; kingdom Metazoa; phylum Arthropoda; class Insecta; order Coleoptera; family Lampyridae; genus Vesta; species Vesta saturnalis. Next base: position 3,125,426 of record JARFJB010001466.1, read on the forward strand.
AAGAAAGCGAAATTATAGAGTAATCATGGTATCCGTTGACACAAATGCATAGACGAATAGCATATTCCAGTGGCAGTTTTGAAGAGATAATAATATAAGATGCAAAAAAAATTGCGTGGTACAGCATTCTGTTTTGCACTTGTTGTTTTTGCTAAAACTACGTTATAAAACAAGGTTGGATTAAGTTTATAAATTTTATTGCACACAAAGAAGGTAATTTTCCCATAAAAATTTTAAAGCGATAAACACTTATAAAACAAATAAAATAAAAATAAAACAAGTAAACGCAGAGTGAATAATCTCAACTGAGGTTGGTAAAGTTTGATTCAAATAAAGTTGGGTACATCTGAAGAATGTGGGGTTGGTATCAATACAGTTAGTGCTATAAAAAGGGTTAAACTAGCCCAAAAAGAAAATAAACCGCCACAGTCACCAGCTAAGAGGAGTAAACGTACGAAATCTAAGTCCACCGAGGTTGATGACTATGTGAAGCATGCTCTAAAGAGAAAAGTTTATGAAATTCATTCAAAACGTAAATACAAACATATCTAGTACTATACCTGTTTTTGTAGGTATACATGTTACGCTGGAATCATTACAAAAAGAATTAAGCAATAGTGAAATCTTCGTTTTCAGTAGATCAAGTTTAAAACATCTCTTACATTCCATTGGATTTTCGTCTAAAGTAGATCATGATACGAGAGGTTTACTGGAACTATATTATATTACTGCCAATCGTGTATTACAAAAATAAAGAAGAAAAATTATACAATCCTGTATTCTTAGATGAAACTTGGATTTTTAGACGAGGATCGCACAAAACAAGCTGGCATGATAAATCTAAGGAAAGCGTGATGAAGAAGCCAATGGGTGAAGGAAAAAGGTTTGTTGTAATTTAGTTATTACGTTATAATTCCTAATAAAATAACTGTATTTTTTAGATTTATAGTTAGTTGTTCATGCAGGTAATGAAGATGGATTTATTTCCGATGCTTCACTTTTGTTTTCTACAAAGTCACATAGTGCAGACTATCATGCAGGTATGTGTGCGGAGTTGTTTACAAATAATTTAATTGCAAACTTAAAAAAACCATTTTCAATCGTAAAGGATAGTGCTAGTTACCATTCCAAACTTCTAGAAAAAATTCCAAATAATTAAAAAGAAGAAATATGTAATTTTCTATTCAAGCACGACATAGCTTATGAACCTAAAATGTTTAAAAAATAATTACAGCAATTAGTTACAGATAATGCGATACCAAAGATGTACGAAACAGATGAAATAGCACACAAGGATGGACACAGAGTATTACGGTTACCACCATATCACTGTCGATTTAATCCAATTGAACTGGTGTGGGCAAACTGCAAAGAACACTACAACAAAAATATAGGAATTCATAATTCCAAATTTAATGATGACCATGTAAAAGAAATATGGATGGAATCATTGCAACGAATTGATGGGACATATTGGCAGAAATGCATTAAATATGTTAGAGTGGTGGAAATTGAAAAACGTTGGTTGTGCAACCATTAATTATATCTGTTAACGATTCCACTTTTGAGAGTGACACTGATAGTGAATAATTTTTTTTCGTTTAAATGTTTTAATTCCAATGTAATATAAATATGCTAATTTTTACATGGCATATTGATAACTCTACAATAGGTAGACTGAATCATGTATTCACTGATTTATGTAAATTGCTTTTCATTTAACTTAGAGCAATATGAAATCTATTTAAACTATATGCTAAATTAAAATATTAAAAATCGATGATTTCGTTGAACTTCGAACTACATTACACTGTACACACTTTCTTCTATAAGAATTAAATTATCATAAATTTATAGATATTTATGTTATCGTAAGGTATCTACAAGAATTATGTGGATTACAAAGCTATAATTATGCTTCTAGAAGGGTTGTTATAAATCTTGAGAATAACTGTAGCTTTTATCAATTTTCCCACCTGAAACAAAACAAACAAAAAAAGTATTTGTGTATGGGTTATGTATTATGATGGTATCTTATAATCAAACCCTAAATTATAACAATTCACTGTTGCAGCAAAATATTGTTGACTCTATCAATAAAATAAGTAGATGTAATGGATAATTTTTCTAGTTTAAAATATAAAAAAATTCAATAATTTTCAACTTTCTTTGACATTTTATGGAAATTGATGAGGAGACATCTGCCGATAAAAATATTAACTAAAAGATACTGATTTAATAAAGACTTAAGTCGTCTAAATCTTAGTTCGTGTAATTTTAAAAATGAGTCATACCTAACTTTATTTGAATCAAACTATAGTAAAATATCTCTAGATGAAAAAAACTACGTTGTACAGTTTGCAGTATTTCATTCTATTTGTTTACATTTGTCGTTTTTGCTAAAGCAAGATTAGGTGAAGTTAGAGATATACCCATGTTTTTATTTTGTCACGTATAATTAAATTTCTCGGCAATAAGTTAAAATTCTAGCTTATATGCGATTCTGTTGTGATTATGCACAGTATGCAATTCTTCGAAAAAACCGATGCATGTTATAAATTTATTCTACTAAACTTATGTAAAATTTCCTATGTGTATTTAAAATACTGGCTATTTTATGACAAAACAAATAGTTATTATAAGATCAACAAGATGTCGCCACATGTCCTCATTCTTTAACAAGATTATTCTCGCTTAGTGCTACAGAACAGACAACTTTCCTTTTTTTAAACCAAGTAAAAATGACTACATATTCTAAAGTAATAGTAAAAAATATATAGCTATTTTGACTTACTGTTTTGCAGAACGCTAAGTAACTCGTCATGTTTGAACTTTACGGACCATAACAACCAATTTGTGCACTTGCGGTAACAAAAGTCTGCTTGTATGAACACAAAGTAGGGAGTGAAATAGCGTTTTATTCCTTAGGTAAATAAGATAATAAATAGAAATGTATTATAAATCAAAAGTCAAACTTATTGGCATGATATATATATATATATATATATATATATATATATATATATATATATATATATTAGTATTAATATGATATTTAAAGTTATTGATGAACACTCTTAGATCTGTTAAAAGGTAATTAAACGTCTTTGGGGCTTTGCCCTCGAGGAACAAATTGCCCCGCAGGAAAAAACATGCAATTATCTCGCTTCATGTTTAATATACTATTTTAATAGAGCAAATAGAAATTAAAATACTTTTGCATGTTCAATTTAATCCATATAAATTCCTGCAAAGGATTAATTTAAATTAATAGTACTTCTATTTTTTGGGTTCCGTATCGCAAAGGAGCCTTTATAAAGTGATTCGTCCGTCTATTGGTTGTCCGTCAAAGCCGTGTGATTCTAGAAAGGTTTAGCATACAACTTGAAATTTTGCATAAATCTAGATTTTGGTCAAATGCGTATACCCTCTAGTTAAAATTTATGTAATTTTTTTTTTATTCTACGAGTATTTTAAAAAAGGGTAGGTAGGTATAGTCTTTTGAAATGTCGTATAATATTTTTTTCGATATTCAAAATCTCTAAGAAATTGTAATAGATTTGTTCATTTATAGTATTTTGTATCTAAATCATCATAATAAATGCTGGAATTTTTTTCAAATACTGTACAGGTAACTACATGATTTCGTATAACAACAGTTTCCTAGAACAATGATTTCGTTAAAGATGCTGAGTAGAAAATTTGTTTACTGTGCATTTGTAAAAATGATTATTTGTAAAAGTAAAGAATTGTTACAATACAGATTTGAAAAAATAAATACCAAGTGAAGGCTATCCATTTTAAAATGCTCAGCTACCACATGTAGAACGAGTAAAATTTAAATACACTATTACTATTTTTTAATATTATCTATAGTGGTGTGAAAAAGTCTTGCATCACCAAAGAAATTATACGTTTCTCAAATATTTTGGATGTATCAACAGATTAGGTATATTCTTATTACCTTATAATGATTGAGATAATTAATTACATTTCTAGAAAGTTTCTGTGGGATTTTATGCCATTTTGATCCAGAATAGCCTAATTCCCTATTTTTAATTAAATTCTCATTTAAAAACCAATTTAGGGTGATTTACTATAAAAGCCATGCAACCTTTAACAGTTCATTTGGTTATTCAGAGTTGTCAAATGTCATCAACACACTACCAGATTAAATTATCGAACGCAAAAATAATTTCAATCAATTTTTGTCATAAAAAGGGCAAATACCGGCGATAAGATTGCAGCTGAAGTTGATTATAATACATGTTTGGTTATCAGGATTATTAAAAAATATAATCGTGACAAACCTCGAAGTGGGCGGCCAAAAATACTTCCAGTACGAATGATGGTGTTTTACGAAGAACAGTCGATCGGAGCCTAAATACAACCGAATCCAGTGTATGATGTCAATGTACTTATTAGTTTTGCACTTCTAGGATGCAGTAATCAAAGGAAGCCGCCACTATCAGAGAGGCAAGGATTGAATCGTCTACAACAGACAGGGGAATAAATCGAACAGAGAAAGGATAATTGGAAAAAAAAGTACTTTCCAGCGACGAATCGATATTCAACATAACCAATCATAGTGGAAATTCATATGTGAGATGCTTTCCGAATGGAAAATATTTACTGAAGTGCATACTGACAACCATCAAACATCCCACCTCAGTTATGTTATGGGGTTGCGTGTTTGCCTTAGGAGTTGGTATTATGAACGCCACTAAATACAATGAGTACCAAGATGTTGCTAAGTGGCAAAAATTTATTTGGCGAGGAAAAATTTTCGAAGATGACAACCCTTCATGTCAAATATGTTGTGATGATAATAATATCAGAATATTAGACTGGTCCGCATAGTTGCCTGTGAATCCCATTGAAAACCCTCGGCGAAGGGTTTACAGAGAAAAAACTACGACCGACTTAATTGATGGTTTCATGGTATTTCATAACAAGAACTGGAGATTATGGTATATTCCATGCCAAAGGGATACAAATTCGTTCTCAATAATAAGGGGTAGTCAATTAAACATTAATCTAATGTAAAATTACACTCCATTGCTTGAGTTAAATCAGATGATTTTCTGATGTTTCGTGTTGTAGTTGAAGTTCAACAAGTCATCATATACACTCTGTATTTATCTTACTTAATCTACAAAATCAAAATGTTCCTTCAACTGTGCAGTATTATTCCCTCATCCATGGACACTACACAGTTTGAAAAATAGCATTTTATTACGAAATCATCAACCCTTACATTCCCGTATATAGGGAAGGTTTGCGATCATGCAAAATTCAACCTAGACATGTTGACAGATCTTCACGTTTTGAGGGCCCTTCAATCTATTTTGACCATTTTTGGCATGCCGCCTGTGTATGTAAATACGATAGCGGTCAGACCGTTTGGGCTGGAGTGATGAAATTTGGTAAACAGCTATTATAGCAAAATCGTATATCAATACCAACTTTTGGGATGAATAGGACAACTAGAAGTACTCAGTGTTCAAACACTATCAAGTAAACCAGTCGCTTAAATGTAGATATTAAGTACAAATTTCTTAAATGCATCAAAGGCACTAAAAAACTTTTAGATGTGAAGCTTCAAGGTGATCGACATGCTAGAAATAGTATTTAAATAAAAAAACTTCTTTCTTATGAACACCATATGGTCAAGTGATCGGATTGGTGACGAAAGGAAGGAGGGTTCTAACCCCTCAACTAGGAAATTGTTTTTAAATGTTCATTAACACTTTAAAATGGCGCACTTATTTATGACCCAATGCAATTAGAGAATTCTTATACGTTTGATCCACCAATTTATGATTCATTTTTTCTTTGGCGCTCACTCTAAAGGGTCTTCAATGGGCGTTCCTGAAGTCAGGACATCTTGTTTCTGTTTTTTTTCAAACGCGTATATCTCTTCTAACTACTGCACATCGAAAAAAGTGACTTTTAAACTTTGTAAACTATACCATGTCCCTCCGATTCACTGGAAAAAAGTTATTGGCCTCCAAAGTTGACACAACTTGGGCCAAAGCCTTTTCTTCTGATTCCTAAAAGACTAGCTCTTTACCGGTGCATCTGAGAGCCTTGCCATCACAATCGGTTGATTCCACACCCACCTACCAACGCTCAAATTTGCGGTCTTTATTTATATACCTGAACGGCGAGCAATTATTATACAGGGTGTCCGGACATTCACATGCCAAACTTCACTTGGTGATTATACAACGTGTCCCAGATAACATTTCCAGCATGGGGATCTTGCTCATTATAAAAGATACAGATTTGGTTAAATTAGATGAATTACTCCTAAGAATTACTGAAATTATAGGACACTCTCCAATCTCCAAATTTCCATGTATTTTAAGACTTATGGCAAGAAAAAAATGTCAAATTTCTTTTTCTTGTAATATATTTTTGTTACATTAGACATATAAATTTTATTTGCACTTTCTTAAGATATTTTTTATGCAGAATTTAAATATCAATTTGGATTTTTTTTGCAGTTTCTATTTTTAGTTTCAACCGCTAAATTAAATTTTTCTTATGGAAAGACAAGTCGGCTTTGAAATAATTGATCGTGTTTTTTTATCCTCTTTACAATGATATAGCACATGTACTATCTATTTTTAAAAACAACAAAGAAAATTTAAAAAAATGTATTTTATTAAAGACTCTAACAATAAGTAGGCCGTGAAACATGAGAAAACGACAAATAATAGATAACAACAAGAGTTAAGCAGGTAATAGTATTGGAGATAATTATCCAATTATAAAAGATGTTCAAACAATTGACCATTCCGTTCTAAACATAATTGTGCCCTGTGTAGTGTCGACGTAATTGCTCTGCGTAATTTTTGGCGTTCAATGCTACCAAATGCTGCAAGAACAACTTCACGAAGATCTTCGGCATTCTCAAATGTTTGCACGTACACTCGATTTTTTACGTAGCCCCAAAGGAAAAGTCCAAGGGCGTTAAGTCTGGAGATCTGGGTGCCCATAAAATCGGCCCTCGATCACCAATCCATGAATTTGGAAACCGATTATTAAGATATTCACTGATGATGTTTGAATTGTGGGTGGGGCGCCATCTTGTTAGAAGTAGATCATCAAGTTTATTTTCTAAATCAGTTTGCAGTAAATTCAAATACCTTTCACTATTTAATGTTTCGTTAAAAAATATGGGCCCAATAAGTTTAGCGCCTAAAATGCCACACCAGACGTTAAAATCAAATCTCACTTGATGCCAACTTTCCCTAACAACGTGCGGATTTTCACGGTCCCAAAAGTGAACATTGTGCCAATTGAAAAGGCCATTATTTGTAAATCCGCTTTCATCAGACCACAAAATCGTCGCTGGAAAATTATCGTTATTCTCACATTGATTAACATACAATTGGCAAAATTGTAATCTTCTCCCCTGATCTCCATCTCTAAGTCCCTGCAGAATGGTGGACTACGGATGATACCTGTGATGTTTTAAAATTCTTTGTGATGTAGTTTTCGAAATACCAGTGTTATGTTCAATTTCTCTAACAGATGTTGAAGGATTTTCAATAACTGATTGTAATACATTTAGTTCTGCATCTTCATTCCGTAATTTCGGATTTCTAGTAGGTTTTGAAAATGAACCATATTCTTTTAAATTAATTACCAAATTTCGGTACGTACGAGCACTGGGCTACCTTCTTTCAGGATACAGCCTCAAGTACATCCGTTCAGCTTCTAAACTGTTTTTATGAGACAAGATGTAACAACTCAACATATCAAACTTTTCAGTATTAGTAAATAAACCATGTTTGACACAAAAATATTCTGGAACGAATAATTTTAAGTGACATTAAATTCGATTGTGTTTTTATGTTTCACGGCCTGCTTATTGTTACAGTCTTTAATAAAATACATTTTTTAAATTTTCTTTGTTGTTTTAAAAATAGATAGTACATGTGCTATATCATTGTAAAGAGGATAAAAACACGATCAATTATTTCAAAGCCGACTTGTCGTTCCATAAGAAAAATTTAATTTAGGGGTTGAAACTAAAGAATAGAAAGTGCAAAAAAATCCAAATTGATATTTAAATTCTGCATAAAAATATCTTAAGAAAGTGCAAATAAAATTTATATGTCTAATATAACAAAAAGATATTACAAGAATAAGAAATTTGACATCTTTCTTTTCTTGCCATAAGTCTTAAAATACATGGAAATTTGGAAATTGAGAGTGTCCTATAATTTCACTAATCCTTAGGAGTAATTCATCTAATTTAACCAATTCTGTATCTTTTATAATAAGCGAGATCCCCATGCTGGAAATGTTATCTGGGACACGTTGTATACAAAAAGGTAAGAAAAAAATTTTTGTATGACGCGTAATTTAGCGGCAAAGAAATTCCTAACGTAGAATTTAAGTGTTTCATTATCTTTTATTATTAATTTTATAAGAAAAAGTGTAGACGTATTTTTTAAAGAAAATTTAATTTTACATAAATTTTCTTTATAAAGTTTTTTAATGTAAAGCGAAATAAATGTAAAAATTAAATAAATATGATTGAAAATCCTGAAGCTGATATTTTTATAGAAGCGGGCGGCTTTGGAATTTTTTTTACGTTAACATGTATTTATGTCTATTAATCTCTATCTGACATGAAGTTTTAAACGTCATTCTGACATAGATTATTGTTTTTGTTTTTACAATGTTGCCTGTTTTCGTTATGAACGTATAAAAAGAGGTTGCATAGTTATCCTAAAAATTGAAATTAAAATTATTTCATTTCTTTTAATTTAAGTTAGCATCTAGATGTCTATTAACCTCTCTCTGTCATGAAGTTTTAAACGTCTGTTTGGCATAGATTATTGTTTTTGCGTTTACAATGTTGCCTATTTTCGTAATGAACTTCTTATAAAAGAGGTTGCATAATTATCCTAAAAAATGTTATTAAAATTATTTCTTTTCTTTTCATTTCCATTTTGTAGGCAGGAAGGTCGTGTGGTGTTCCACACCAGGTATTTTACCAACCATAATTTCTAATACGAAAGGAAAGGCTACGTATTTTTTTCCCTCCCCAAGGGGGAGGGCGGGCTGCTCGAGCTTTTCGAGCTCCTTCAGCCACAATTATGGATTCTCAGCATACATACATACATTACGTATGTATGAATGGTGGGATTAAGGATGGGTGTGGTCAGGATAGGATCGGAAGAACCAGAGTTAGAGTTCTGAGGGGGAAAATACTACTCCAGCATTCGCCTAAGTAGTCGCACATGGTGTGCATATACGCAGTTACCATGCCGCTACATGTGTATGAGGAAAACCCACTGAAAAAACCTCATGCAAGGTGGACGCTAACGGACCCATTACCTCCCGAATACTAAGCAGGTTGTGACACCACTACGCCACCAGCTCGGTCATAATTTCTAACAAAATGCCGTAACTTTAACAAAGCCTAAAAGTGATGTGATGGCAATGCAATTTAATTGTAACATTAATATGAAGTTACCAAACTTTGACAAACGTCATCAATATTTTACTAAACGATATCAGTTTCGGAAAAAATATTGTATGGTTCTCAGTAATAAAGTTATTTTTTAAGAGTTTAATAAAGTAAAACGGCCGCCTGTCACTTATGTCAATTAAAACCAGACAAACGCAAAGAATTCACTTTTATTGTGTCTTGCTTACAAAACATTGCTGTTCACCGAAATAATTTGTAACATGAAAAATACAATTTGTATTACTAGAAAACAAAACTGGATTTTCTCTTCATCACCCATACGACTCGCACTTGAAGCACTGAATCCTGCATTTACTTTAATTTCTTTTGGTTCCGTTGTTGGTGATAAAATTTCCGCTGAACTCCTAATTTTTGTATATTTGGATTCTTCCACATAACCTGAAGCCAGCCGCTGTAAAGCATGACCTCATCCACATTTGCTCTACAATTTGTTGTTAGTGAAGCCGTAGACATGCGCCACTGACGCACAAATCAAAATCGGCTACAAATAGAAATATGCGATGTGGTACTTAGGAAAGATAACATACATTAGTTAATAAATGTTCTTCGTTTCTTACACTTTATGGAAGTACCACAGATTCCTTCGTTTTGTCATCCTAGCCTTTTCTTTTTAAGAAAGGAATGATGGTAGGAAATTGGATGATATTGATTCCATCTTTAAGTTTTATACTTCTTCGACGCATTGAATGTTTAGTCCTTATGCTGGATATTTTACAAGATGTCAATTTAGTCCTAAAACACGACAATATTGCAGCTTCTGAGGGTCTTATATTGTGTTCTGCACACCATTTCGCGTAAGCTTTGTACATGATATCGTGCAATACTTGAGACTTTGTTGGAGGCAGGTTTTCTTTGGCTTTAGTTAATAAACGACCCTTATTCAAATTCGCAGTTTTTGCACAGTTGCGTTTTGATTGTTACTAACATCACCGTTAATTTTTTTAAATGTAATCGTATTTTGGGGGTACTTTAATTTTAGGGATTTTGCAAAAATGCAATAAATGCCGCAATTGAACATGAGGCATTTTATGCATTTCGTCCATAAGAAAACTTTATGGGCACGTCTCCCTTAAATGCCTCGATTGCTACGCTTTCTCGGCTTTGAGCTTGGTCACAAAGTGTTAACTTAAGTGATTGATTCATTCATAGGTATTATCGTAATTGCACTTCATGGCGCTCATACCAGTTTTTTAAATTAAAAAAAAAAGAGGTTTAACAGATCTTTGTAGCGTCGATCACATCCCCGTTTCACGTTAACCTTCATCTGTGCAAATTTTATTGGGCTATGGAAGCAAGCATAAAATCTCACTGGGCCTAATTCAGAGAGAATAATGCATAGTCTGGAATTTTGGACAAAATGTTTAACCCGAAGTTATGTTCGTTTTGTGGAGTATAAATATTTTTCTTTACTGTACATAATCAGTTAAAACTATCTCGCCCTGCTTTCGGAACAACAGACATTTTTTTGGTATTTGAATTGACTACAAAATCAACTTGTGCACAACTGTCAGCGTTATTGGACTTAAATACCGCACTCCAGTCCTGTATTGTGCAGGGCGTCCCACGTCCACTACGAACTGAAATGATCAATTTACAAAAAAGTAAGAGCGTGAAAATTCTAAAAATATGTTACTAATGTCGATAGGGAGCATCTGTTCAAAACCACATACTTACAATGGATAATTTTCTAAATATTTAAAAAAAAACGTAATATCATTTTGCAAAACTTCTTGACGGTCTGCTTGTGTTTTAAAAGACAATCACAATGGTTTTGGTTGTTTGGCATATACTAGTTAAAATGCTATTAAAACACCGGAGAGTTCCAATATATTTGATATTACGGGGAGAGCGTACCAAAGTAAAATAAAACTAATTACAGATAATGCCGAAATTAAAATTGGGATACTGTTGCAATTTACTTGCTACTTTGTAATACTCTATGTCAATCACAAATAAATTGAAATAGTCCTAGTGAGTAACATTAAGACACCCTGGGATTTTTATTACCACGTTACCTGACATTTAACGAATATCCAGGACCACAGTAAATGTCTGCCAAATCACAAGTAAACTGTATTGATTAAATTTATATTCTTTAACATTACTTTGTGGAATTTAATAGCACTAATGTCTTAAATACAATATAATTCTACAATTTCTCTTTTATAATTATTTATTTCTCTATGCGTTTCAATAGAACTTGTATCATTATCAAGAGAAAATTCTTAAGTAAAATAACAAACAAGTAGTTATGGTAACAAATGATTAAGGTAAAACAGAAAACTTGATGAAAGTATAATTCTATATTTAAAATATCTGTTAAAGATGAGTCTAAAGGATCAACCTCATTAATTAAAGATAATTTCTGTTCATGTTTATAAATTTCGAAATTTGTCTTTTTTATTACAAAAATATAAACATTTTTACTAATTTGTCTTTTTTATTGCAAAAACGTAAAATGTCCGAAATTAGACTGACCATTTTGTACATAAATCTTATGATTGAATGAAAAACAGTTTTGATTAATAGCCAGATCAGATAATTAAATTAACTCCATTTCTATTTAATAAACGCGTACATTCTTGAGAGGGTACTTTAGAAAATATACTAGTAACATCAAAACTTACAAGCATACTATGCAGTAGTAATTGTATGTTTTGTAGTTTATTAATTAGTTCTAAATGATTCTTAATAAAATGTTTTGATTTGTACTTTAAATGGTTGGTTATTATGGTTTAGTTTACTTGCTAAAACATGATTAGGTGCTTGGATGTAAGAAACTACTGGTATAAAGGACATATTTGGTTTGTGGGTTCTTGTATAAAATGTGTTGTTTCTCTAAATCTTTTCTCTTGATGCAAAGTAATGATACAAAAATAATTATATAAAAGAAAGTGTGGAATTATATTGTCTTTTAAACATTAGTGCAATTAAACTGTACCGATGCTTTGAAATGAAATGAAATGAAATTACTTTTTTTGAAATATTTAGAAAAGTATTATTTGTAGATATATGGATTTTAACAAAATATTTTTTTAACGCTGATTACAAATAAGAGAAAAGAATTAACCCATTAAGGAAATATCGTTTGCTAAAAAACGCCATGTATTGTCTCCGGAATGCAGGTATACAATAAAAGATGGGGTGGGAGGTTCCGTTTAAATTAAGGGAATTATGGTCGACTGCTTGTATAACCGGCAGTGTTACCATTTGGAAAATATTTTAGTTTACATTAATGTTACTTTTTTTGCGTTCATTTTCTTTCTGATTAATTCCTCTATTAAGTAATAAATTAAAAATGAAAGGAAATATCTTGTGTGGAACAACACAGGACCTTCCAACCTACAAAGTGGAAATTAAAAGAAATGACATAATTTTAATAATTTTTGTAGATAATTATGCATCCCTTTTTTAGTACGTTCATAACCAAAATAGACAGCATTGTAAAAACAACAACAATAATCTATGTCAAATGGACGTTCAAAACATCATGTCAGATAGTCGTTAATAGACATATAGATGCTAACTTAAAAAAATTCCCAAGCCGCCCGCTTATATAAAACACTGATAATATAATTTTCAATCCTATTTAATTAATTTTTAGGCTTAGTTTGCTTTATATTAAGAAACTTTATACAGAAAAGTTTTGTAAAGTTTTCTTTAAAAAATATTTATACACATTTTCTTATAAAATTAATCGTTATTCAGATATCCGAGCTTACACTTAAATTTTATCTTGGGAATTTTTTGCCGGTAAATTGCACGTCGTCTCAAAAAATTGCATATACCATTATTAATTGATATATTTAAGCTCTATATGTTGGTATTTTCATATCGTTGAAATATACAACTGTTTCAGAAATAATTGATAAAAACGAAAAACTGCTTCTAATAAACCGCCTTTACCGCCGCTGATGTTCTCCCTAAATATAATCAGCTCCAAGAGAATATTCACTGCAATCATCAAATATTAATCATTTTTATCCGTTTCTCCGTTCGCCCACCCCGTGAAATGACTCCTAAACAGATTAGGATGCCAAAATTCGTTTTTTTTTTTGCGTTAATCTTGCTACATATTAAGCTAGAAAGACAAATATTATATCTTTGCGTACCTCGTCAAACTATACAGGGTCCGCCTTTGGGAGCTGATCCTATGAGTATCTGCTAAACCAAACTTACTATAATTTTGAAAATTTGGTGACAGGGTAATGATGTTAGAGCTAACTCATGTAAAATATTTTCACGTTCGTACCACTTCCGGTTATACCGGAAGCCGGTATAGTCGCTTATTTTAAATGGAACACCCGTATATTAATACATTTTTGAATTCTATGTCGAATTTTAAGGTAAGTTTGTTAAATAAACTAGATACGAAATTTCAGTCGTTTAAAAAAACATTTTCTAAAAAATTGACAGATGCGGTCTTAGTAATAACTCGTTAATTGTTCTGTTCCTGTCAAGCAATTTGAATAAAACTTTGAGGTGTTGTAGGCAAAGGTTTATTGCAGCAGTCTGCAAAACTGACATATGTATTTTCATAAAAATAAAATTGTGAATGTTTAAACTTAGACTATCAAAAATGCAAGTTACTCAAAAAATCAAATGGAAACCCTATTTTTATTACTCAGATGATTTAACGTCAAAAATTAGGGTAAGTTTGTTTAAAACTTTATTTGCCTAAACGTAACAGTTTCATACTTATTATCAAAAAGTCCCAATTTTAAAATTTGTGATAAAAATGAGCTACATACTTAAATCTAGTATTCCTTGTTCGTGATCACCATGGAAACCAAATAATTGAGAATTGAAATAAAGAAAAATATTTGAAAAAGTTACTACAAATATTATAAAAATTGATAAGTTTGTGATTCAAAAGTCATTTTTGCCAAATAGAAATTTTCTAAGTCATTTTTTTCAAATTCGATATACAACATGAGTGTAAAAATTTAATACTTTATGCGTAATTCGAAAAAACTACTTTTACTGCGGAGGTAATACATACTTATCAGCGCATCATTACACATTATAGATGCTTATTTATTTTGTTTTTCTTTTGTAGTCAATAATTTAATAAAATTGTTGACAGTTTGTGTTTTTCTTGATGAAATGGCTCGACTTGAATATTCTAATACAGATTATTTGAATTTAATTTTAATTCAGGAGAATGTCATAGAGTTGTAAAACGAACAGTAAGAACATTTATCGAACGCTATCCTAAGCGCCCCAGACCATCAGCAGATACGATAAGACGTGTGGTTCAAAATTTGGAACAGTTTGGCACATTTAAACACTCTGCGCCTCGAAAAAAACTGCTATTGATAACGAACAGAATGAAGTTATAACTTTAGGATATTTCCGTGCATATCCTTCTAATTCCATAAAGACGCGAAAACAGATATTGGCTTAACACCAACAACTATCAGAAGAATTCTTAAGAAATATAAGTTTAGACCATACTGTTTACAATTAGTTCAACATTTGAAAAAAGCGGATTTCTTGAAACGTATCGAATTTTGTGAAACAATTTTGCTCAAAATACAAGAAAGTCCTTATTTTTTCACTAATATGATATGGACGGACGAATCTAAATTTACGAAAAATGGCATATTTAATTGCATTACTGGAATAACGAAAATAGCAATCCAATTCGCGAATGCCATTTTCAGGAAATTTGGAATTTTAACGTATTTTGTGCTATTCGGAATAATGTAACCTTTGACGTGTATTTTTACAACGAAAATTTGAGAGGTTTAAAATAGTTGATTGTTGCGATTTATGATTACAAATTTAATTTCTAGGAGAAAATTATCTTGTGATATTAAATACTGAATTCAACCCTGATTAAATCTAGAAAGGAAAATTTATGGTACCAACAAGACGGTGCGCCCCTCACAACACCAACGCTGTTTCCATGAAACTTTATGAAATTTTTGAAGATCGTTGGTTTGTCAATAATTGTCCTTTCCAAGGCCACCTACGTCACCTGATCTTACGCCAATGCATTTTTATCTTTGGGGTCGAATTAAAAATATTGTTTATGATACACCACTAACGACTAAAGAAGATTGCATTGCAAGAGTGCAAAATGCCTTCAATTCTCTTTCTCCACAAGAAATTCAAAGGGCTACAAATGAAGCCGTTACAAGACGGGTTCAACAATGTCTTGCGTCTAACGGGCAACATTTTGAACATTTATTGTAAATTAATTTACATTTGATCACGAGCAAGAAATACTAAATAAACGACTTTATCGTGTAAGAATGCACTGATAAGTATGTAGTTACTACCTCCGCAGTAAAAAGTAGTTTTTTCGATTTACTCATAAAGCATTAAATTTTTACACTTATGTTGTACATTGAATTTGAAAAAATGACTTTTGAATCACAAAATTATCAATTTTTATAATTTTTGCAGTAACTTTTTCAAATATTTTTCTTTATTTCGATTCTCAATTATTTGGTTTCCATGGTGACCACGAACAAGGAATACTAGATTTAAGTATGTAGCTCATCTTTATCACAAATTTTAAAATTGGGACTTTTTGATAATAAGGGGTTTCCATTTGATTTTTTGAGTAACTTGCATTTTTGATAGTCAAGTTTAGACATTCATAATTTTATTTTTATGAAAAATACAAATGTCATTTTTGCAGACTGTTGCAATAAACCTTTGCCTACAGCACCTCAAGTTTTATTCAAATTGTTTGAGAGGAACAGAACAATTAACGAGTTATTACTAAGACCGCATCTGCCAATTGTTTTAGAAAAATGTTTTTTTAAACGACTGAAATTTCGTATCTAGTTTATTTTACAAACTTACCTTAAAATTCCACATAGAATTCAAAATGTATTAATATACGGGTGTTCCATTTAAAATAAGCGACTATGTACCGGCTTCCGGTATAACCGGAAGTGGTACGAACGTGAAAATAGTTTAGATGAGTTACCCTGTCACCAAATTTTCAAAATTATAGTAAGTTTGGTTTAGCAGATACTCATAGTATCAGCTCCCAAAGGCGGACCCTGTATATCGAATTAGCACAAATGTTTCAAAAACTATACAAATCCACAATTGTATTGTTTGTGCTATTAAATATACAATTCCACGACGTAAGGTTGAATAATAGCTGTTTATCTATCAAATTGCCAAGCTTGCCTTTTGAACTAGATGTGATGATTTGACCAGGAGCATAGCAGTGGTCAAACACAGCGTGTGCAAAAAACAAGCAATTTTGCACCGTGTTTTGTGCATGATTTTTTGTAATTTGGTCATTGTGGAGAACTACATTCGATACGATTTAGATTCATTTCAATAAAAATAAAATATACAAATGTTATTGTTACTATAGAGATTGTAATGTACAAACTGGCATTGTTCCTACAGCGCCAATTTCAATCAATATTTGTCAAAATATTACGAGTTCCCAATTAAAAATTGTATCTTTAATTTTTATAACATTATTTGTAACTTCTGAGTAAGATCAACCATTAAAATTTATTTACAATGTATTCCTTAAAAATTGAAATTTCGTTTTACCACTAGTGGTAAAATGATATTTTATTTTAACACTTGTGCTTTGCCTTTGACACTTGAAAAGCATGTCGAAAAGATGGTATTTTGTAACTAAATTACAAAAAATATATTTAATAACAGATAATTGCTTCCATGGTGCATATCTTAAGCATGTGCATTGTTCAAAGAAACCAGTAAAAAAGTTACCAATAAGGCCGTCGGCCGTGAAATGCTTATACTTTTGTGTACAGTTATGGAAAACCAGCTAAGTGAAGAGGTTGCTTCACTTGACTTTGATATTTCCATTACTTTTTTGGGGTGGGAGGGTGGTCAGTCCTGTCGGAAGTAACTTAGGTTTCATAAACACAATTTAGGCATATAAGAGTCATGTATCCAATGGCTAAACTGGATACTTTATTGAGCGAACACTGAACAAGCTCATCAGTGACTCTTAATTAAATTGAGAAAAGTTTATGTGGAAATCTAGGACATACTGATTAAAAGTGAGTATACCTAGTTTATCATTCAAAATAAAAAGTTTCTTTTTCGTTTTTTTTATTTTATTGTATTACTTCCTACATCAAAGGAATGCTTTGTGTTTTCTCCGTTTTAGAAGAGCGGTACCTCGACCAAATTTGAACTATAACTGTTTGATCACAAGACTTGTTATTAAAACGTTAAATTTGTATAAAACGTAAATACAAATACACAGTTGCAAACCAAAAGATAAGTATATTATTTATAAATGATAATCGTAGAAGCATTTTCCTATGAAATCAGATTTTATTTTTAAAGATGAATCTTTTTATTCCTTAACATTTTTTTAACATATCCGTTATACTTAACCCTAGTAGCATTGAAACCAATAAAATAATAAAAACAAAAGGAAGTGTCATTAGCTCACAAATCAGAATGGTTTGAAAATGGCTGCTACACTATTTCCTGTGGCCTATGGGACAGTGTTTTAATTGGGGGAATGTTATGTGTCTAATAATTTACCAACAAATGTATATAGGCGTGTTATGTAATGTTTTTACAGTGTCTACTTGACACCCCTCTCAATAGAAGGCAGGTATATTCATATTTGTTACGTACTATTATCATTACTCAATTATATTATAAACATAGTTCTCTAGCAAAACGCACTGTCAATGTTTTTGCAGCAATAAATAAGAGTGGGCTATTATTTTTGAAAATATATTCCGTACGTTAAAAAAAACGTAAACAATTCCACTAGGCACATATATTAGCAGGTTATATACGAAGGGGCTGAAATACATAGCGTCTCACGATTTGCATTTTTTAGGCACAAGGCTACAACTGTATTGAAGGTAAACCGACACTTCAATCTAGAGGGCCAACAAAAAATTTTGGATAACTAAAAACTTAAGATGGTGATCGGGTACCCATAATTCATAAAGTAATCAATATTGCAATACTTTGGAAGGTTTACTAAATATCGTACACATAAATTGAAAAGTGAACGCATTCCAGAAATACGAAACTACCCTTTTTTTATTGGTTTGCAATTATTGCCAAGAACATGGACAGTAAACATTACCAATTCTTTTAAAAGAGAATTTGTGCAACATTTGATTGCAAATAAAAGTGCAATTTGCTAAATTGTACTGCTGGTCGTAAACCATTAGAAATTATTAATGACAAGTTACATTGGCATGCTTATTCTAGACTCCAAGTTTAATGTTCTGACGAATGATTGCTAAACGGGAATGCATTTGCTATTATTATACCGGTATGATACAATACCTTGAACATTTTACTAGCAGAGTTTAGGCACCCACCTTAAATAAATTCATTTAAAAATTACAATACATAAACCATATAACCGTATGGCCGCCATTTGTGCACAACTTTCTTATGCCTTTGTCATATTACATTATAGTAGTATACAGGGAAAAGATTATTTTGAAAATTACACATATTTCCTCTTACATTAAATGTTCACAATAAAAAGTTTTGTTTCATACTTACACCCAATTAATTTACAAATAAAAATATACACGTGTGCAGACTGTATGTGCTTATATCGTGATTTGATGACTTGGATTTAAGTTTAGATTATCTTGCCTTCATACCTTCCCGCATGCCAAAAAACAGCCTGAATCAGTTTTTTTTTATTTAAACAGATTAATTGTTAAGGTTTATTTAATTTGGTACGAAAATCTTTTATAAAGTAAGCTTATCTAAAATTAAATTACCTGTAAAGATATTTACAATTTTTGCTGTAAGCTTAATAATTTTTCAAATATTCACAAAAAGTACCTGTCCAATTCCCAAAGAACGACTTTCATTAAAAAAAATTATCTAAAATAAAATTATCTTTAATAAATCTCTACGGTTCAATGTTTTTGAGATATTTACAGAACATGTTTTAGCGTCTTCTATAATGTACCTTTATTTTTAAACGGGTTTTAACAAAAATTTGAAAGAACCAGGATATTTAATTAGTACCACCAAATATTAACTGCCGGTATCATGTTGAAATGATGAAAACGTGTAAAAAGTGAAGTGTAAAATGCGGCCCAAAGTAACACCAAAAACGACATTTTCCAATATTCTTCGGTTTGGGAAACAAGAGTCAACACTTTTTGCATGTCCTACTTTTATTTATGTGAGAGCTAATTGTTGCTACTGATTCCTACTAATAGTCACTTTAAACTAGAGAATGTCAGACGAGTGTCTGATAGTCTTAAATTGTTTCTAAATGATTTGTAAAAATAAGAGATTTTGACCTTCAGGCAATTTTTAAAATCTTGCAACAATGCTAGATAATGACCAGATAGGATCAAAAGACCTTTTGCAGAATATTTGTCAAGCGCCGTCAATTGATTAATTATTTATACATCTGCAGTTCATTTTCGTTATTACTCTGTTTAGGTTATTTTCTTGGTCTTCAATAATTCCGTTTTGTAAGCTTATTTGTTTGTCTGATTCGTTTCCTTTGTTGAGTTATTTGTCAGTTGTATTTTCAAATAATTTTTACAGTTTATTTTGTTATTGTTATATTCTTAGTCGTTTTCGTAGCAATGTTGCGAGATTAAGTTTTTTTTTAATTGTTTTTCATTCGTAGCTGCAATGCTAGATTCCGTTTACAATGCTTGCCCTACAAACCCTAAATATTCATTTTATGCTTAATTTTATGTTCAATGTTATTATATAGCAACGAGTATAATCGTTTTAAACAACGCACTGTTATTAAAAAAAATGTTTTCCAACACATAGAACTGCAAGACGCAACATGATCAGTGGTTTTCAATTTGTTATCCTCGATGTCGCGAAAACTAATTACTTAAGCATACATTTGTGGAAAGTGGTGCAGTAATAAGGTGGTTCAAGTTTATACTATAAATGTAATGTTAGCGTACCATAGCAAACTTGTTCAAACACACCACAATATGAATTGAATAGTGGACGGTGAAAGCTTGCATTCTGGTGTAGAATGATGTAGAAATAAACAAATATCTACACTTAGTTGCATTTCACTATATTTTAAGCTTTAATCGCCCGCCTTGTCAGAGTTGTCGACGCTCAATTCGATAGTGAAACACAATACAAGGCATAGGAAAATCTTATCAAAATACTAGAAACCAACACTGAAATTATAGTATCGAAACATTTATCGCCATGAATGATATAGCAACATAACTGCTATCAACGCATGAAGGAAATGTTAAATCTTTTTTGTTTTATTATGTATCATTACACATTTTTCTCTCTGGAGAGATATTTTGCGTATTTCAACCCCGATTTTGCAATTTTTACCCCCAGCCCACGGAAGAGTAAATATCTGTGATAGAAATAATTATGCCCAAAGATAGAAACAAGAAAATGGTTTGTTAGAAAGTAATAATAAGTGTGAGTTTAACATTCTTACAAGAGCAAATCATTTTATGTGTTCCTTTCCAAAGGTGTATAACTATAATGAGATATATAAACAAAAACAAGTTTGATGATTTATAAACAACAAATTTGCAGATTTGGGCACTTACTTTTTAAGGACTCTACGTTATTTACAGCTCGAGCTTTAAAAACGCTGTCTAAAAAATAAGTGATATCGCACTCGTATATTAATATAGTATTTTCCTACAAACCACACAAGTTTTGGCTTTTGGCCACAGTCATAAAAAAAGGCATATTCGAAACTTACTTTCGCAGCGAAACAGTTTACCCAAAGAAAATGTTCTCACAGTTTTTTTACTTTCGTGTTACCTGCGTCGAAAAACATCGATTTCGCGAAAAAAATGTTCGTGTATGTCTGTCTGTGTGTGGCTCTGATACTATTTGATCGACTTTAATGAGATTTCACATGGGCCCCTATATCTGAAGGTTATGTATAAAACTGGCTTTTCGTACAAATCAATTAATGGGGGGCGAAATGAGTGTGGTTTTTTTGGGAGTGCATTTCCAAAACCAGAGCCAGAAAGTCTATCTTTGGTGAAAAGTCAGTAACCCTAAACCCTGAGCGAACAAAATTTTAAATTCAAAATGGCGATTTTAGTACATATCAGCTCTTGCGCTGTCACTAAGAGACCATAAAAGTTACTTGTAATTGGAAAATCGCAACTTGTAAATAAAAGTACATGCTGTCGAATAGTTTGTAATTTTTTTTGAATAAGATAAAATGTTGCCCTTAATTGCGGGGTAAAAATTGCCCTTTTTTTTTAAATTGGTTTTCTCAAAAACGGCTCTGGTAATGTTTTTTTAAGTTTATTTATTTTATGGTTACATGTAACGAAAATATAATAATATCCAGGACCGGAGTTAGAAATTGAAAATTTCAATCCCTCATAACTATGCTTCTGATAAAAACGAAATCTTGCTGCTAAACTGCTATATTGAAATATTTTTAGCACTTCCGGTTTTGACGAAAATAACAAAAAAAAATTATTTTTTAAATTTTTTTAACATTTTATAGTTTCAAAACAAATCTAAAGTATTTTAAAGCTAATCTCTCATGCTATCCAAATACGTAAAAATATACAGTGATTTGCAAAATACAAGGTGAAAAAGAAGAAGATAATTTTTGTAGGTAAGTATATCTTATTATATTGCAAGTTATGGTGACTAGCCTATCAACTTATAACTTTTAAATTTACATATTTTATAGTTACATATAACGAAAACATAATGAGCTTTATGAGATTTCTATCTTATCCAGGACCGGAGTTAGGAATTTCAAAATTTAAAATTTCAATCCCTTATAACTATGTTTCTAATAAAAATGAAATCTTGAAATGAAGGGATTACGTAGTATACGTACATTGGATTATTTTTAGCTCTCCCGGTTTTGCCAAAAATAACAAAAAAAAATTATTTAATTTCTTTTAATATCAATGTTTCAAAAACAATTCTAAACTATGTTAAAGTTAATTTTCTCATGCTATCCAAATATGTAAAAATATACAGTGATTTGTAAAATACAGGGTGAATAAGAAAAAGATAATTTTGTAGGTAAGCATATCTTATTATATTGCAAGTTATACCTATGGAGTTAGGAATTGCTGCGGGCAACAGTTAGTTTCCGTATGCGAGAAAGTGTTGTGCCGAAGTCCATCGGTCAGATTTATTTTATTACTTTTAAAGGCATTCAAATAATAAGGATTAGTCAAGTTTGTCACAAAGCAAAGACATTCATATTACAGAATGTTTCACATACAATATGTTCATCAAATTTACTAAATTCCTATTTTTAAAAATTGTACATTATCGTCACACCTTTGCAGAAATAAAGATGTTCAGCGTTATTTCAAAATTTCGATCTTGCGATTTTAGTCGCAGTCTAAAGAAACGAATTTTCACATATTATTGCATATGTGGATTCTTCATTACACCACACAGTAGAATACTATATTACATAACTCTTGGATGTGAATAACTTAGATCTTGTGAAAATGATGAAAACCCACCATAACGTGGACTAGTCTAAAGTTTGTACATAAGAATCAATCCGTACAGTACTACAAAAACTTTATACATTTGGAAGTGTTATATTTTTGTTCTTCTCTAGGCTTGGTGATCATTAATATTATAAGGTCAATTATCATTGAAGAGAAATATGTGCAATATGCGTATTAAACAAAACCAAATTATCTATATTTTGATTTTATAATGCATAGGTTTTAACAAGTAATCTCACTATTAACTGCTTTAAAATGTATTTATTCATAATTTGGTAAACCTGGGAACAATTTAAAATTCGAATACCTACACAGAATGTTTTAATTTTTTTCTGCTTGTCTTAAATGTTATTCTCATAAATTATTTAAAACATAGGATAGATTTTTATCTAAAAAAATATTATGTGCTACTAACAAATAGATATTGATCAAAAGGAATGTTGTAAATTTGGATTATTGGAGTATAGCCATCAAGCGTTGTTAACAATAAAATTAAATCAAAAAAAGAATAGGATGCAAATTACTGTTGTCCTCAGTTTGTTTTTGATTTCATCACAATATTTTTGTTGTCTTTTGTGAATTTAGTAAAAACAAAATTTTCTAATCACGGAGTTGCAGAAAATTGTGGTAAATGAAAACAAACTATAATTACATTCAACAAGTTTTTCTAATGTATGTTTTGGTGTTCTGTTATTATAATGTATTATTATTTATGTTAGAAAAAATTATCACGTTTTTGATATACCAATTTTTAAATAGCATAATAATTTTTGTATAAATAGGCATGTAAAGGTAAAATCATAAGAATTCGTAATTTTAAATGAGGAGTTACGGTTAAAGAATTTTAATTATACATACTTGTAATTAACGGAAACGAACTTTTATACAATATAACTAAAATTGAGAACAGGTTTGAACAAATAATGCAGTAAACTTTTACTTGTAAAAAACAGAAAAGATTATATTAAATTTGTGATTAATACAGAAATATAATTTTTCGCAGTCTGGTTCGAGTGGGGCGGAAAAATAGCAATTTATGGAAATTAACATTTTTTTCATCTCAATCTAGACAATTATATTAATAATAGAATTAGAATTTAATTTTAATGTGAATAATTTTTTTGCAAGTATTTGTATTTATTTATTATAATTGAGGACTACACCAACATTCATTTAAGCACGTTTTCCTATGATTTTACGTATTAATGAAATTCCCCCATTGAGATACCTAACATAAAATTATTTTCTTTACTAAAATGATAAAATTTTTTTATTAGTATAAAAAGAATTTATATATCAATGCGATGTTTATTTAACTTGTGCTTTAATTATAATAGTGAAAATTCAGAAAATAAAATTATTTTATGGTGAAAAAATTTAAATTAAAATTGTGTTACCTAAACGAACGTGTAAGTTTCAGTAAATATTCAGTAACTTGTGCATGTTTTGCTTACCAACAGGCGACATTGGATCCGGCGGATCGCGATCGCGACATCTTGATGAGGTACGAGCTCTACCGTGCCTAGACATAATTGCAGCTATGCTAAAGTCAGTGGCGCACGGCCTCATCGTGCAATTTTCATCCATCACCTAATGTTCAACATCACCTTAAAATATATATCGAATGAAGTTTTATAAGTTTTTACGATTATTTATTTACACTAAACAACGAAATCACAGAGACGATTAATTACTAACACATCGATAACAATTGAAGGTAGTTTCTTTTAAATAAATTATACAGTCCACATAATAATTATAATGACATATCCGTAGGAATGAAATTGACATTTTGGTAGTGGCGCACATCAGTGATTTGTCCTTAGACTGTGAACGTATTAAATTGTTGGGGGTGAAATGTAAAGGGATAACTTCCGAAACTAGATCACTTAGAACTTTCACTGCGTAAGGTGTGAGGTAGTTTACACGCCACAACAGAAGCAAGATGTTTTGACAGAATGAATATTTAGAATCTTTTGACTCACATTTAACAAGATTAGTTTGATACGCGGCAAAAGCATTGAGATTGGTTGCTCCCACTTTCCGAGGCGTTCCGACTAAGTTTCACGCTGTTGCTGGTAATTGATTTACACGCGGATGCTTCAAAAGCAAAGCAACGGGAGCAAACATTATAAAGCTGCGTAGCGTTGTTTAAGTGTCGTTGCTTTAATACAGACTGACCACACCGCCGAGACGCTATCAAGGAATGCAACGGCGCCAACACAACGACGGTGATTCTGCCATTTTTTGGTGGCATGATCCCCTCTTTCCTCTCAGACAGTTCGATGACAGCATGCTAGGCTTTTGTGTCCCCGGAGTTCCCCCTTTTATATTTCCCCTTACTTCTGTACACCTGGGCGGGTATAATAACATATACTCAGATCCTTTATTCTCAAGCTACTAGTTCGAGGGAGAACAAGTTAAACTCCGGTTTTGTTAGAGGTAGGAGTTTAAGTATACCACTCCTACAGGCAGGACTACCGTTAGAACATGCCTTTTTCAGTATATCAACTCATGGACTACTTGTGTTTATAGGCAGTACTAGTTTTTAATTTTATTACCATTCCACTCCTTCCCTTTCAGCAGTAATAAAATGTCTCTCTGATTGTTTTTATTTCTTAATAACTACTACTTATGTATTCGTTTCTTTTACTATAAACCAATGCAGGAATTATAAACTTAGCAAATTCGGTAAACACAAGAGACACTTAAAGAATTAATTACGTGTAAATTTATCAAACCCCTATAGAGACTTTATTTAAGCATTACTATCGTAATATTGCATAAATTAAATCTTACGCTGCTTGATTATTGTCATTTTTAATTAATAATAAAAATTTGTAAATTAAGAAAACTGATGCAGATAAACCCAAACGTTATAAGTGGATAATGGGATGATGCGAAGTAAATTAAAAATTGATTAAAACGAATTGTAATTGATACAAGAAAGCAAATCAATTTTTTTTTAATTCAATTGATTAATAATAACACAAATTGTAAACACCAGAAACACCAATTTCAATTGTCTTTATTTAATTTTTAATTACACGTAGATTTTTTTATTAGGTACATCCTACTTCAATGTCGGGTGACTTTACTAATTATTAATGTTAATACCTTAGATTTAGAAATTGAGAAAGGAACTGAAATTTGATCAACATCCTAATAAGAATGAACATTGATTCTTTTGAATAAAAATCGCATTTTACGATTTTACTTACCTACAAAATTTTTGTGTTGCAGTTTCTACAAATTGAACGACAATTGATTCTGATCTTTTTTGTATTGGATAGGTGCAAATTTCAAAATATTTACAAAAATTATTGTTGAATATAAACATATTTCGAAATAAAAATTTTTAAAGGTACCAATCAATCTCATAATGCATGTTTTACGGAACAAACGATTTAAGCAAAATATGGTTCGTGTCATTTCTTTAAAAGCATTTTTGAACCACAATTTGCACTACATATTTTTTGAATGTTTCAACCGAGAAATTCTGTTAGAACATTTGGAGCAGTTCAGAAAGATGCGAATACTACTACACATTATAAAGACAAACATAATGTAAGCGCATGTGTTGAGAACTTTTGAGCCGCTCACGTATTCCTTGTTTTCCAATTATTACAATTTTTTTTAAATTAAAAACTAAAACGGTTTAACCCATATTTCTTGTTTTAGTATCCGTTCAACATATCGTCTTTTGTCGTTCAAATCAATCTGGATCTAGGCAAATTGTTTAGTTCTATGCAAGTTGAAAAATACAATAATTGAATAGGTACAGCATTTTCTCAGCAATATCATGAATTTTCACAATCTTCTCGAAAATCCAGAATATTATGTTTGAATCATTATTTTTAGAAAGTGAAATAATTTCTTTTAACGATGCACTCTCTAATTGCGGAGCATTACCTATATTGTGGAGCAACACAAGGTTTTGTTCTAGGACCTCATGTCTTTATTGTATACAATATTTTTTGTTCACACAAAATACAATAGTTTAGTTACAATCTGGTTACCAATTGCTTTTATGGTACCAAGTTTTGACTAGATTCTGATTAGTTACACGTATACAATGATACAATATAACTACTAGTGCGTATTTCTGCGTTTACTTAGAATTGAGTCATATATTGCTACAATTAAAAAAGGGGGAATTTGTTAAATATTACATTACTGGAAAACTGTGAAAATAAACTTCAAGCAAATCAGGTTTCCAATTCAATTGATGATGGTGTTGATGACGTGAAAGAAACGACTGGAGCCTTATTACTTGCAATTGTGCAATATGTGAACATTTGCAAACCGTACATCTTCTCCAAATTTGAATACATGCCTTTTAAAGGTTATAAGCTGTATAATGCACTATGTAGGAGTGTACGATTTTTTTTGACATGAGACCTGTTTTTAATTTTGTTACCTAATCCACACTCTAAAAAAGGAACACTGCATGAGTGTTGTACACTAGTTTTCGGTATTCCCTTGATATCAATATACAGCTAAATCATTTTTTTCCGAGACAGTTTAAATTGTTGACATTTTAGTCCTTTCC
Organism: Vesta saturnalis; assembly: GCA_036346205.1. Taxonomy (NCBI): domain Eukaryota; kingdom Metazoa; phylum Arthropoda; class Insecta; order Coleoptera; family Lampyridae; genus Vesta; species Vesta saturnalis. The sequence continues at coordinate 3,152,922 of JARFJB010001466.1, forward strand.
GGTATTAAAAGACATTCTCATTAGAAAAAACATCCGCTATATTCTGTAAATTCAAATATGGTTATTTTACTAATGCACTAAATGCCTCAAAGTTTAACTAGTAATTTTTAATGAAAATTAAGCTCTTAAATAGGTAAAAAAGTAAGTAAAGGACACTACGTATAATTTGTTACAATTAAACACACCAAAAATTCTGGAAACCTTCCCAAGGCTTATATATGAATATCGGGCTAGTGTATATTTTAAATACACTGCCGAGCAAAAAATTTAGGTCACTTTAAATAACTTTAAATAAAACTAATCAGGAAGTCATAGGTGTAGTAGGCGGAGAAAGTTATATTGTTGGCGTCTGTCACATTATGTCACCGTATTCGCAACGTTTGTTAGAACAACAAGAATTAGTCCTAAGTAAAAATTCACATTTCGTTGCTTATTTTTCAGTTAAGTGTTAATTTTTTTTTCTCTAAAACCTATTCGTTATTTGGCTTATTGCGGGTAGTGACGGTTTACTGTTCTTATTGTTTATTTACCATCTCAATGCCTCTAGATCCTATTGTTGTGACACGAATTGTAGCGTTGACACAAGATGATAGAGGGCAACGTGAAATCGTCAGAACTGTTGGTAAGAGCCTATGGGCTGTACAAAGTGTGTACCAGCGCTATTAGGAGGATGGTCTTATAACCAGAATACCCAGTTCTGGGCGAAAAAGAGTCACGAGTCAAAGAGATGGTCGGTTTTTGTTGATGTCAATCTTGCGGAATAGAACATCTTCTGCGGTTTTGCTGCTAAATCAGCTTCAGGAGGTTAGAGGTTAGTGAATGGATAGTTATAAGAAGACTTCGTGATCTTTACAGATGAGTCGCGTTTTTGCCTCAATGGACCAGACGGACGTCTACGAGTATGGAGAACAGCCGGAGAAAGGCACTCCTTTGTTTGTGTTGACGTTAGACGTAAATTTGGGGGTGGGTCTGCTCTGGTTTGGGCAGGTATCACTTCAGATGTACGTACAGAGTTGGTTTTCGTAGAAAATGGCTCTCTAACAGCTCACAGATATATAACCGAGGTCCTGGAAGATGTTATGCCTTTCATGGTCGTTGTGGACGAGCAAGGCATTTTCGTGCATTTTTATGCAAGACCACTCGCTGCCAGGATTGTCAATAAATTATTTAGATGAAACAGGAGTTACGCGGTTTAATTGGGCAGCATGCAGTCCAGGTATGAATCAGATCGAACATGTCTGGGATGAGAGGGCAACGTATCCGAAGGCATACACCAGCCCCGAAATCTTCCCTGGAGCTGAGAGATTTGCTATTGCAAGAGTGGAATAACATGGATCAGAATGTAATCCTTAGTTTAATTCAGAGTATGCCTCGTGGAATGCAAGCAGTCGTTAATGCAAGAGGGGGTAATAAACGTTATTAATTATCATCAATTTTTCAATAATGTTGTTTTATTCATTCATTTCGTTTCCAATAACGATAGTCGACTTTCGTTTCTAGAATAAATCATAAAAAAAATAAATTGTGTTGTCTGATTCCAAGTTTAAAAGCTATTAAAATGTAGCAGGTAAATTTACAATATGCAGATATAAGCTGATGCATTTTTTTTTAAAGTTATTTGTAATTTTTTGAAGTATTTAAAATGACCTAAATTTTTTGCTCGACAGTGTAGTTCTTGCTTCTGTTTTCACTTAATTCAGCAAAGTGGAAAAAAATGTTCAGATTTGCTTTAAAGCAAGCGAAATGAAAAAATCTTTGTACATGACGTAGCTACGCCTCCACAGCCTAATGGCCAAAAATTACAAAACCTGACCTTTGGTTTGCATTCTGAAAAAAAAATTTTATAAGGGAAGAAAGTAGATATATCTTGATTTGCTGTAGGCAATATTTACTCCAACTAAAAAATGGTGTTTCCTATAAATTTTATTTTTTACTGCATGTGTGCTCTGTTTTGTAGAAAGTATATTTAGCGACTATCCAACTAAAATCCAATCGAAACAGTCTATTTTTTAATTTGAGCCAACTAGGATCTGATTACACTGGCAATCTTTCCATACTAAGCAGCAAGTCCTTACAGCGATAACACAGGTGAGAATAAAGAAAAAAATTCAACAACAGACTGTATTAATAATATCATGATTAATAATATCTTTCATTCATTTCGAAAAAAACAACCTTCAATTTTCCTGCATTTTATTTGGATTGTCTTGCGGAGCCCAACTTGTGGTAGGAATCTATTGGTAATGTTTGTCAGTCAGAATCACTCATAGTTGTTGTCTTTAGAACTTTCGTCACAACAACAAGTCGTGATCTGACTGACAAAAACACCGGCAAGATTTCTACCACTTGTATTATATATGAAGCGTTAAAGCACTGTTGCATTAGATTAAAAAACTATTAAAATTAAATAATAATTACGAGTAATTTTTTTTTGTAAAATCGTTACCTATTATATTTGAGATGGAATTGGAGAGCTCCGGCAAAAACGATAAAAGAGAAATAAAGGTAAACATATGAACTGGTCAATAAATTATGCTGTTATGGTATATCTTTCACTTAACATTAACATGGCAGTCTGGCAACGTAGCATTTGTAATGCTTATAGGTTATGTTATCTGTTTTCTCAATTCTAACTAGTTTTGGTAACCTTGGAGGAAAATTGATATAATTAATTTTTGTGTAATTGTTATCGAAACGTATAAATTTTGTATAATTCATTTTCAGCTACACGATTGTATTTATGAAAGGTAACATTTTGATAAAAGCACGTATGTTTATATCTAATTCATTTCAATACCTTGAACTGTTCGTTTTCTAAATGGGTTTTGAAACTAACGATGAATATTGCCGAAGATATCTTTTGGATTAAAGTTGTGTAGACAAAATGTCAAGAAAATTACCGAATACGCTATTCATGTGTATATTTCTAAAATGGTAGAAACTGTAAACTTTTCACACTATTATAATAGGGAACTACAGTATGTTGCACTCAATGGTAAAAAAAACGTTGACGTTAAGTGTTCTAAACTACCTACACGTGCCTTTTGAAGACAAACAACTAAATTTAAATCAAAGAAAATGTATTTATTTACAATTCATTATCAATAATACTATTTACACATTAAAGTAAGAACAAACTAAATTTTACTTCAAAAAAGTTCAAATTCTACGTTTAGTTTTAATTTTGTTTGAATAAAAATTGCTTTGATAGCAAAGTTATTTTTAGTACAAGTAAACAAAATAAATTTAAGCACGTGAGCGAGTGAGGCGGGTGAGTGTGAACTATAGCGAGAAAGTGAAAAAGCTTTTCTGCACTCCTTCATTCTAAATCGAGCGTTTCCTATCAACAATAAATAATATGAACATCAGTGCAGGTCATAAACTAAAAAAGTCATATAATACAGAGATACAAAAGGGAATATAAACGCACTTTACATCGTTCCCTATATTAAAATGGCAAAAATTAGTCTCAAATTCATTAAGTAAATAGTAATCAATTAACGCGGCGCCATCTATTAGAAGTTTTGTACAGTTAATTGCTAATGCTTTCTGAGCTCGTTTCGAACCACGTGGCGGTTCTACAACTACATCCGTGTTTGAAACTTTACAATCGTGTAAGTAAAAACAGAAAGCCATTAATTATTGTTGGAAGCATTTACAGTAATCCATACAATTAATGCAGGATGAAATAGAAACACTAGAAACTCCAACGCTATTTTCACTCCTAAGTGTATCATATACAAAACGTAATAAAAATGGGATGGGCTTGGCTTCGAAGTTAAAGTTTGTGCTACCTGTGTTTTGTTTTGGATCGATTCTTTAACATGCACTTCCGCAACTACCAAAGATCTCCATCTGCCATGCCTTTTGACAGAAAAAAACTTGTTACTAACAAAGTGACATTACTTCTATATAAGTACTGGCCCGTATATTCTCGAGAATTTGGCAGGTTCATGTGCAACAGCTATTTTCTTCTGTGTTACTATATAACTAGCATTAACTACTGAAAACCTCGGAAAACTATGTCCAGTGTAATTTGATAGAAATGCAAAGATGCAAGAAAGTTGCAACAGAAGATTTTATTTTTGAAAAAGAATGAATACCAACAGGCTGATCTGTGCACTTTACATTTTTGTACTAAAAAAATAGTTATTTATGTATTAAGGGCATAATAAGGTTTTTTATGGTACGAGGCGCTATTTTGAGCCCGAGCGCACTAACTCGAGGACTAGAAAAGCGCCGTAGGGCCATAAAAACCAATTATGCCCACAATGCACATAAAATTTTGTGCACGATTAATATATTGAATATTTAAAATGTTAATTTTTCTCAAAAGAAGTACATTTCTCATTTATGATAATAGGTATTGGTAGGTTATTATGGAAACGAGTACAAAAGCAGGCCTGACAAATTGATAATTCATTTGACGTTTTGGTTTAGTTAGTTTTAAACACAATAATTGAGATATTTCCAGATATGCAATTACGGAATTATACCACCTAGTATAAACATGACTAATTGTAATAATTGCACTGTAAATATTTTTAAATAAACTGATAATGACTTCCTGGGACTATAAAAAGACGGTTACATCGAAGAAATGTGGTTATAATTAGTATATTATAATATAATTGTGCATAAAACTGATTATGACATGCATGTGCTGGTCTTAATGAAGTGTATTTCTTAATTAGTCATAAGTTGTTTGTGGTGCCATTTTTGATTGCACATTCTTTTGATTCTTTATTTTTGTTGTACATATTTTGGCAGTAAATGATAAATCTTCATTTTCTGGTATATGCCATGAGATGTAAGTTTATCACCTTGCATGGCCACTGCTACACCAAAAATTAAAGCGACTTCACACAAATTATTTACACATGAACCTGTGACATATCATATACTTTCAATTTTATGGATACTTCTTTCAGTAAATATGCGTCATCTGGTGCTTCTAGTACAAATTCTTCAATTTGTGTTTTCGCTAACGCGTTTGATTTTTTCCTCAATATGCACGTTATCTTTCAGGGCAATATTTTTTTTCCGATTCGAAAATATGCTCCGTTGTATATTTCCTTCCAACTTTAAACTTTTTTGTTGAAACTAGGCCAAAATTACGTTATCGGATATTTTCTTGCATGTATTTGCAGCCATCTACTAAACAAATATATTATATTGTTATAAATATTTCCGATTTTATGCAGCAGGAAACGTTTCCAAATCGGCCTCATTGTCGTAATCGGCATTCGGTGGAGTCACTGAAAAATCCTGGCGTGATAAATTGGATACGAATTCAAATATATGAAGGTCACGGTGACTGTAAATAATCTGGCGTTTCTCAAAGAAATTGAAAGAATGCAGGGTTTATTACATTCATTTCGATATCAACCGTACACCAACGCGTCAACTTACTTTTTGCACTAGTGACCAAATTCCCATTTTTCTCACTCAAATTAGAGAGCGAAACACGTCATTCCGTAACGATTGTAAAGTCGTAATGGTTTACATTAGAAATGTAGGTGACTCAATTGCGTTTCTGTCTCCAAGACAAGGAAAAGAGAACTTACAAATCGTACAATTACTTTAAAAAATTATCCTTATTCCACATTTCACTACCAAAAAAAAAAAAATATTTTGGAGATATTTATTGTGCTTAATGTATGGAAATAAGCTTCATATAAGAAAGTTTTCTAATTAAATTTCAAAGTCGCAGATATGTAATTAAAAATTCTTATTAAATACATAAATAAAAATTTTACCTCGAGTAGAATTTGAACCTGCGACCTATACTTTGCTAGAGTATCGCGCTAATCAACTGTGCTATCGAGGTTCAAGCCCCAATCGATGTAAATTTTGTCTTTATGTATGTAGAACTGATGTAAATTCTAAATATGATTATATTATATGTATTCCATAAAATTAATAATAATTTGTAATGTAATTAGTATGATTGGATGGTAAAAACTAAAACTAATTTTCCTTTCTTAGGGATCAAAAGTACTCTTTCGTTTTACAGTGATAGAATACAGAATTAAGTAAATACTCAACAAAAAGGGTAAGGGTATGTATAAATTGAAATAGGTGTTCCTTGCATATATTATTTTGAATTTAAGGCTAACTCATGTATACAAAAGAATAACTACGTGCCATGTTTTTAAATTAAATGCTCAGTAAGTGTTCCTTGTTTTTTGGAGAATATGCACCTTGAGCTGCGTATTATTTTGAATTATATTATGGCGAAATTGGTTGTTTATAATGCACCCATAACATAAAAAAACTCTGATAATGCATAACGTACCAATGGGTATTAATATTGAATTAAAATAGTTACTTATACTTAATGCTTCATGTTTCGTTCGCATAGAAAAGAAAGTATTAGTTATGCAGAAGTAATATTACGTAGTTAAAATGCGATACGTGATTATTTAAAAATACACAAACAAAACAGTTCAAGTGTATCGAAAAACAAGTCTGTAACTAAAAGAAAAGTTTCAGTTTCGCTTGATATATACGTATAAAATTTTGGAAACCGTGACATGAACACTTATGTAAAATTCCTTAAGGATTGATAACAGAGCTTTAACCTTAAATTTCTGGTCCATTACCATATAGAGTTAAAAGAAGCTGATTAAGCAAATATTAGAATATATTTTACATAGAACAACATGTTTTTATGGTTATGGATCCTTGAGAAGGACTATTTTGTTATATTCATGATTAATAGCCCAGGGCGGTTAACAGACTGTGTAAAATTGTGCGGTCAGCCATGATTAAATTGTTTATAATTTCTTCGCGTACTAGCCCACACCAAAATATCTGCGAAACGTGACTATCCTGAGCTATTGAAGGTGTATGTTAAAATACCACTAAAGGAGAAGATTAGTATATTTTATAATGAGTAATCAAAACGGTATATTCTACAGGAGTGAAAATGTTTGTCTCACAAGCCTAAGGCGAGTGTGACGTTTCCACGAGTGCAGAATACCTATTCTTTACGAGGCATGGGCATCACTTTTTCTACGACTATGCACACATTGTTGTAATATATTGTATAGTCTAATTCTTCTATAAAAGATTAAATAAACGATTTTTTTTATAAATCTTATGGTATACTAAGGTAATGTTCCAGTAGAAATTTTAAAATGATGGGCACGTAATACAGTGCGGATAATCTCAACTGAGGGATGGGCACGTAATACAGTGCGGATAATTTCAACTGAGGGAGGTTGGCATCCCTGGATGAAAAACATTTTATGTTTTATAGTTTTTAGTAATTCCTTCTATTTATTTACTTTCGCCGTTTTCGTTAAAACAAGTTTACGTGAAGTTAGGTTAATATGTAAGTTTGTTATAATTTTTTTGCCATAACTCGTTTAATTAAAGTTGCTATAAATTTCTCGGCATTATTAAAAATCTTGGTCACGTGGTGTTCAGTTGAGGTTATCCACTCTTATTTAAATTACGCGCTATTTTATTAAAAAACAAATAGTAGAAAATCTATAAGATGTTCTCGTTCTTGCAGGAATTGGCATTAAAGTATTCTCGCTTAGTACTGCAGAACAAGTTCTAAAGTAGTAGCAGAACAATAACTTTATTAACAATCGTTTGACAATAGTTATCATTCGTCCCATTTAAAGATCGAGGAAGCTGAACATTACAACAATGTAATCTAGTCTAGAGAAGGAAGCATGTTTTAGGTTTAGCCCTACAAGATGAATTTTCATATCAACTTTATCATAACTTGGATTTAAAACGAAAATGTTGTTTCATAAAAGACTTTTTTGTACCTAATTTCAAGACTAATTTTATTAACTGGTCCAAAAAAAAAAATACTGATCGAAATACCAAAACCCTGTCATTTCTCTGGATGGCAACAAAGCGTGAATACTATTTTATACGTTTAACAGGTAGGTGAATAATATGAAACTGTAAAATAATTAAAGATACTCTTACTTCACGAAAAGTATCAAACTTATCGGCAATTTTCGAAATTCCACATGTGCAAACAAATTTCAAGTAGGCAATTGGTTATAAAATGTGACCAAATTCTCTGAACTTATTTTCTCATTTTCTCATAATTTACTCATTTATTCACTCGCTTTAAAATCATTCATTTCAATTCAATCATGATAGTCTTAATTGGTACGATAACTTTTATAAACTTTAAAGCACGCTTTGATTGGCTGGTTTCATGACAACAAATGTCACATTTTTTTTAACATTATTACAATTATTCCTATATTGCGAAGGGGGAAATATCGCAACTATAAATCTCTCGCCCGAAACACTATAGAAAGGGTATAAAGGAACATACTACTGTTTATGGATTGGAAAACAAAAATAATTAAAATCAGTGAAAGTATTACTCGCACAAGATAATAACGGTACTTTTGAATTCTTGTTTTCTAACTTTTTATTAAGCAATGTTTTATTTTCTGTTTGATGTAGTAATGTTAATTATGTTACTGATGTTTTACTTAATATAATATTTTGTTATTTTGAATTTTTTTAATTATTAAGTAAATGCTCGTACATAAACTATTGTTTTACAATCGCATGCTATGGCTCTTATTTACTCGGATGATTTACACGCCTCGGTCGAAAGTTCACTCGTCGGTATGTATCCTGGTATAATAATATACTATCACTCGATGTTGCCTGCTTACGAACTTTAGTGCATTACTGCTACTTTTGCTTTTTGCTATTTTATACTACGTATATTCAAATAAATTGTTAATCGGACTTAAAATTTGTGGCTGCATGGCCTCAGATGCCTATCCCGTATTCCAATAAGTATAATCATAGTATTTGCTAATAAGATTGTAACATTACCGATATATCTTCAATACGCAAAATATTTATACTAATATTAAGGCGAATTTTAAAATACATTTTTACGGTTTCCATGTGTTGACTAAAAGAACATGTATTTTTTATTTATAAGATGCTACTAGTAACTACATTTAATTACAAATTTTCTAGAATAAAACAGTTACATTTCAACTTTGTCACGTATATCTAACTTTGTAATGAATTTGTTATTAATTTGTTTTTGAAGTTGGTGAAAAATTATTACATGATTTCAAGTAATAGAGCACTTCTTAAAGATAAAAGATAAAGATAAAAATTTCCGATAAAAATTGAACGGATGCGTTTACCTGTATTAATTTTTTTCCCGTCGACGTCAAAATAATCACGTTTATAAATTTATCCAAAATCATCCATTAATAACCCCTATTAATGCTCAATTTGTTATTAATGCTCAATTTTCATTATCACTTACGCGTCGGACGTCATGTCATTAGAACTGTCATTTCGCGATTTTGTACGTTTGTTGGTTGTTTGTAAGCAGTGTGATGGATTTCCATAGGATTGAAGAATTCAGTTCAACGCCACCAAATATAGTGGAACTAAACTATAATTTCATATTGGTCAAGTTGCTTTGGTATGTGTGAATCCTTGCGATATTGCAGGCTCACATTCCATTAATATAAGCAATTTGACTGTAATCTCATTATATTTAAAATTTACATCAGTTCTACACACATAAAGACAAAATTTACATCGATTGGGGCTTGAACCTTGATGGCGCAGTTGGTTAGCGCGGTACTCTGGCAAAGTACAGGTCGTGGGTTCAAATCCTACTCGAGGTGAACGTTTTATTTATGTATTTAATAAAATTAATAATAATTTTTAATAGTGGAACTAAGTTTATTACCTCAACAAAGTGGATCATTGTATGAAAAAACTTACGCCGAATTTTTGTTGTGGAGTAGCGAACGGCAACTAACGCTCTACTCCGAATCGGTATTGCTGGCGTACTTTTCCACTTTAGCGAAAAAAGGTTGTGGTCTAAATATTCAATGCTTAAATTAACATTGCAATTAAAGCAAGTACCATAAGTTAATAGCGTTTATAAACCAACACAAGAGGACAAGAAGAATACAGTCCGAAGAAGTCGAACGTGCTTAATAAGGACCCCGTTCAGAAATTTATTCGTGACGCTCCATACAACATGTTTTGATGACAAAGGTAATTGTGTAATTAATATATTTCAGTATGATTACATGATTACATTATAGGTTGCGTTGACTTTTGGAATAGCGGGTGCTTTGTGTGAGTTGTTACAATTGCAAACTACTGATATTCAAGATTTAAAATCTAAATTTTGAATAAAGATTCAATCATCTAAAACTCATACACGAAGAATATATACAATTGTAGAAAATGAAGAACTCACTGTTTTTAAACTTATAAGACACTATACATATATCGTTGCGACCTGCGCATGCGAAGCACAATCGATTTTTTATTTATTATAAAAATAACGAATGATCTACTTAGCCTGTAGGCACAAACACATTTTATAAAATGCGATCCATTATTGCTACATCTCTAAAATTGGATCAACGTACACCTTATACTGGACGCTCTTCTGCCTCAATTTTGTCTGACACCGGAGCAGATTTTACCGCAATTAAACGACTTGGTGGTTGGAAATCAACCTCAGTCGCGGAAGGGTATATTGAAAATTCGCATTCAATATAAAAACAATACCGCTGAAAAATTACTTTGTAACAGAAATGCTACATGTACGGAAACTAGTAGTAATAGTTCAGGCGATGATGTAAATTTTAATTTAAATTCATTATCTATTTTAAATAACGTATCTCTTCCATACCTTAATTTTAATAATTGTACTACTGCTCATATAAGTAATTCGCTGCGCTCGCTCGTTTGTTAAAATATCTCGATTATTAATCGCCTTCATGAATGCACTTGTTCGTTAAATAACTATTAATATACATAAAAGCGAATTCAATGCAATATTATAAATTCTATAAAATTTTTGGTATGAAAATATAAAAAAGAAAACTATTACGATGTTCGTTGATTATTAAACATAGCTATCTTTTAAACACTTCAATAATACTAACAGCTATTGTATCCGTCATCAGCACAAACATGGAGTAATGTTAATGTCAACACATTTATTTCCAAATTGTCTAAAAACACAAGAGCTTAATGTCTTTCTGTAATGTTTTCTGGAACAGCATATATATTTTTAAAATGTTGACCACATACACAACTGTGTGACTGAATTGATTAATGGGTTTAGCTTGATGATCGTGTTAACCATGTTGAAAATTTGATATTAAATGCAATGCTACGGTTTTCGACTGCGTAAATCATACTATATGGATGGAAAAACTACAAGTTTACGACACAATTGGTTTTCATCTTACTTTTCAGGTAGACATCAGTAAAGTATAACAATCAAATCTTTATCGTTGCCACTCTCAGTATATGCTGGAGTTCCACAGGGATCCTTTTTCTTTTGTTTATTAATGATTTTGTGTTGCCATTGAATTCTCCAATGCTGTATGTTGGCGATACAACTGCTTTGGCTTCTGGCAAAGTCATGCACGAAGCGAGAGACAACACTTGTCAGACTCTTGCCACTTTAGACAATTGGTTTAACTGCTTTCGATTGCTCTTAAACTCTAATCAAACATACCTCCTACCTAATCAACTGGTAAACTTGTTGGAGTGTGTTGGATTAAAATTTAAATTGGCATTGCCATTATGGATGTTTGATTAAAAACTTAATAGTTATTGTTTCCAAATACGTAATATCAAGGTAGTCGTTAGAATGTTCAAGTTCACTCTAGATTGTAGTACGGTACTGCATTTTGTGGATCTTTAACGTATTTATTGCCCAAAAACGAGTCATAAGAACATCAAATTGTGTAGACCGTCTTTCATAAAATATAAAATCCTTCCAGTAATATACATTTACACGTAGGAAGTTTTAACGCTACAAATGTAAGCACCTTTTAAAGTATAACAACGATACACATACGTACAATACATTATGCAAGGCACAAAAACGACATCACTCTAATGCACAGGCTTCAATCTAAGAACCGTTCTAAACATGTTCGTTCAAGACTTAACATTGGGTGTTTTGTTTTATGTTTTAAAACTTTTTTATAAATTTATCTGTGTTTGTATTTATAACTGCCGTTTTTCACACAACTTGTAATTGTCTTCTAGAAATGAAATAGTATACTATAGAGAAGCAATGGAACGGATTGTGTTATTTATTGTGAAAAATGGTTGTCTTACTGTTATTTTAATTTATAAAAGTAAATTAAAAAAAATAATATTATTAACGCTCCTACGCATTCGGTGTACAAAAGGGAACACAAAATTTTGCATTTATTTTATATTATGTAGAAGTTCTTAAGAATGCGAAGTGTAAGCACCCAATTATATGTTTGCTTTAAGAGATTATACCACTGATTTATTAAAAAAAATAATTTTCAATAATGGAAATGTAAAAAAGTAAAGCTGGATCTATTCTTACAGATTTCGTTTCTTAAAACGCCATTTTAAAATGTTATCTTTTAAACATAAAATTTTTATATTTTAGGTCAACTTCTAAATCCGTAAATATTTGATAATTAATATAATTAAGCGTCAACGGCTTCATAAGAATGCAGATTTTGTACGGGTCTAGATCAGTTAAATTACATTGTTACCCAAATTGATTCAGAATTATGTTTCAATCATCCACAGTAAAGTATTTGGGTATTGATGGCTTCAAAGCATATTACAATAATAGTTATTAAAACAAGTCTGATGGGTTTTATTGTATGTAAATTCTTATTTAGCACATGTAAGTGAAATTGGCATTTATAAAAACTATGGTTATCTTTAATACTCAATCTGGGTATTTATGCGGTCAATCAAACTCCATCTTACAGTGAGTTTTGCTTGTATCACACTAACTGACGGCTATAGAAATGTTTGCAGGAGACACTAATTTTGATATTTCAACGAGATCTAGCTTAACAGAAGCGTATTTATATATTCTTTTAAACTTCGACTTCTAAATTTAGTAAACCTACCAGAATATTTCCAGTTTGAGCCAGTTATTGGTCGCTATCAATATTTTCTGAAAGTTATAAGATAAGCAGTTAAGAAGCAAACGTGAACGTGAACGTGAACGTGAACGTGAACGTAAACGTGAACGTGAACGTGAACGTAAACATGAACGTGAACGTGAACGTGAACGTGAACTTAAACGTGAACGTGAACGTGAACGTGAACGGGAACGTGAACGTGAACGTGAACGTGAACGTGAACGTGAACGTGAACGTGAACGTGAACGTGAACGTGAACGTGAACGTGAACGTGAACGTGAACGTGAACGTGAACGTGAACGTGAACGTGAACGTGAGCGTGAACGTGAGCGTGAGCGTGAGCGTGAGCGTGAGCGTAAGCGTAAGCGTAAGCGTAAACGTAAGCGTAAGCGTAAACGTAAACGTAAACGTAAACGTAAACGTAAACGTAAACGTAAACGTAAACGTAAACGTAAACGTAAACGTAAACGTAAACGTGAACGAGTATTTTTTGCATTTCTGGACGAGAGAGACGAGAGAGGCGAGAGAGACCAGAGAGACGAGGGAGACGAGAGAGGCGAGAGAGACGAGAGAGGTGAGAGAGACCAGAGAGACGAGAGAGACGAGAGAGGCAAGAGAGACGAGAGAGACGAGAGAGACAAGAGAAAGACGAGAGAGAGACGAGAGAGAGACGAGAGAGACGAGAGAGACGAGATAGACGAGAGAGCCGAGAGAGACGAGAGGACGAGGAGACGAGAGAGACAGGAGACGAGAGAGACGAGAGAGAGACGAGAGAGACTTGAGACGAGACAGAGAGACGAGGAGACGAGAGGACGAGGAGAGACGAGAGGACGAGGAGGACAGAGAGAGACGAGGAGGACGAGGAGACGGAGACGGAGCGAGGAGGACGAGGAGAGACAGGAGGACAGAGAGACGAGGAGAGACGAGGAGGACGGAGGACAGGAGGACGAGGACGAGAGGACGAGGAGACGAGAGGACAGGAGGACGAGGAGACAGGAGGACGAGAGACGGAGAGGACGAGAGAGGACGAGAGAGACGAGAGAGACGAGAGGACGAGGAGAGACGAGGAGGACGAGAGAGACGAGAGAGACGAGAAGAGACGAGAGAGACGAGGAGACGAGAGGACGAGAGAGACGAGAGAGACGAGAGACGAGAGAGAGAGCGAGAGAGACGAGAGACGAGAGGACGAGAGAGACGAGAGGACGAGAAGAGAGAGAGACGAGAGAACGAGAGAGAGAGAGAGAGAGCGAGAGAACGAGAGAGACGAGAGATACGAGAGAGACGAGAGACGAGAGAGACGAGAGAGACGAGAGAGAGGTGAGTGGCGAGAAAGACGAGAGAGACGAGAGAGACGAGCGAGACGAAAGAGACTACTTCTTATCGGCAGAATCCTTGCAAACATATAGCGTCAAAATGTAAATATTGGGATTTCAATAACAAGGGTAGTTTACTCTTGAGCCTATAGGGCTCGAGGGCAGTTTTCAAAGGAACGGCCGTGGTACAAAATCTAAACTTTATATTTTGTCGGTACATATTATGCCGCGTAGCATGTGCAAGTAGCGATTGATTCTGCTGATAGGAGAGACAAGTTTACCCTTGAGCGTAATAGGGGTCGAGGGTAGTTTTTGAAGGAACGGCGGGGGTACAAAATCTAAAACTTTATATTTTGTTGGTACATATTATGCCGCGTCGCATGTGCAAGTATTAATTTATTTTTATGGTACAAATTAGTACAAATTCAGGTCTTTCTATTGCTGATCTTAATTTTTTTTATAGTTTTTTTTTATTGTGGTCCTGCCTGGTTGTCTTAATGTGGCAGCGCCAAGGATTTTTTAAAAACGCCATGAGGTACAAAATTGTTATTAATGGTACAAATTAGTACAAAATAATCTAATAGGTGTCGTTAGATTCTGCTCATTTGGCCTTGTTAAATGCTAGCTTAAAAGAGGTTCGCTTCTGTGGAATTTCGTTGACATAGTGTAACACGATAGCATATCATATTTTTCTACATTTAAAAATTTTCCTTTTTGATTATAACAACTACAAATTAACTAATTCAGAGTTAGATACTAGTACCAGCTAAACATAAAATTCTATAATACAAAACTATGACAGATACTGAATTACTTCAAAGCCGTCTATTTTTATTTATGTCGAAGCCGCTTATTTTTATTTATTCTTTTTTAGAACGTCGCATCGCTGTTATGATGTCGCAGATAGAATTGTAAAATATTGTTTATCTTTGGAGTTTCATGAAAAATTCTTTTACAAGCATTTAGTTTTTTATGTTTTAAGTAGCATAATTGACAATATTTTATTTTAGTACTTTTCTTTATTTTATAAAATATTAAACACAAAGGAAAGTTAACTAAACAACTTTTTTAGAAATGCAGGTCTGTATTAAAAAATTTCCTGATGATGGTCCATAAAAGGTTTAAAACGCGATCAGATCAGCAAATGTGATACATTGCGGAATTTGTAATAAAAAACCGTTCAAAACCAGTTTCCAACATAGCAGGACGATATTTAAAAAAATAAGTTGATGATGGTTGTAAAAATAGGAAACGTTCGATTGAAAAACTGACTATGCCATTTTAAGCCCCATAATAAGTTGCCATGAAGAAGTGTTTGTATTTTTGCTCAAGCATTTATAATAACGTCAGAAAAAAACAAAATAGAAATTAAAAAAATTAAAATTCTTACAAATTTCTTAAAAACAAAAAATCACACCACCGATTTTGTTGTGTCATTTTATTGGACCCCTAATTAAACAGCTTTATCCCGTTTAATCGGAGTTGTATCTATTACCATTTCCGAGATCCTTATCTTGGACACAGTGTATATACAGGGTGTTTCTAAATTCATGCGAAAAAATTCAGGACCGTATGAAATTATGATGGATCTCTCCTATAACAAAATTTCCTCAGCCCACCGTCTTACGAGATATCGCCCCTAACAGGTGGTGAGTAAAATTGAGTTTTTTTTTTTTCTCAAATTTAAGTAAAAATGGAAATTTTGTAATTTCAAAATGCAATTTTGTATACAAATAAATGTAGGTACATAACCACAATCTTTTGTACCGAATTCAACGAATTATACTTAAGAGCAAAATGCTATTTGATAATTAATATTGTTTGTTATTTGACGTATCGGTGTTGCTAGGGTAAATTTTATTCTGCCCGACATCGTAGCATACTGAGAATGTTAGTTTTAATTGTGTACATAAATAGCTTGAATTTAATTGTGTATTCATATTTATCTAATGGTTGCACACTTGAAATAATTTCCATGTACTTGCAAAGGACTAACCATCGGTAATTTTTCAACATTCCCGTTACATTATGAGGGAATGAAATTAGCAACCCTTATTTTATTTAATATCAAATCTTTTTTCGAGATTGAGTTTTGTAACATAAAAATTAAATATAATTAAAATCTCTGTATATGTAAAAACATTTCTTAATCTTAAAGTTTTTTCCTGGAACAAATAGATTCGGAGAAAAAAAAATAAAATACAATAACATATTTTAATTCTTTATTAAATAATACACTACGTATTGAGAGTATAAAACAGTAAAGATGTAAAATGCAAGAATAAAGTACGATTCATAATAAATGTTGGAAAAAATACCGGTGGTTAGTCCTTAGCGAGTGTACGGAAATTACCAAATTTCCAATTCCATCTTTACTTAAATTTGAGAAAAAAATAAAAACTCAATATTACTTACCACCTTTTAAGGGTGATACCTCGGAAGGGGGGTGGGCTGAGGAAATTTTACCGATGCACTGGGGTTTTCGTTGACATCTTGTAAAATGTTTCTGTCACGATTTTCATTATCAATATTGTATCCGCTTTTAGGTTGTTCGAAGGCCCCATAGTTAATTAAATTCATTATCATTTTTCTGAAGTGGGTTTTATGAGGCTGCCGTCGTTCGGGGTACATCTCCAAATACCTCGCTGAGGTAATGTCGGCGTTTCTGTTTGACTGCAAGTAAAGCGCTAACATGTCGGACTTTTCTTCATTTGAATAGGGAATACCGGCCATTTTCAACAGGCTTTTACAATTTGTGTGTCACGTTTATGATTTTAATGACAGAAAAGCGTACTACGTATGAAAACACTACTTTGAATTATTTAACGTCAAAGTCAGAGTCACCTTATATGGAAAAAATGAAACCCAATTTTACTGACAAATAAATCATGTCCTAATAATAATAATAAATAAGTCCTAACTTTAGAAAGTGTGATATTTCGATGAAACTCTTAATCTTTTATGCCATAAGAAAAATGAAAGTTGAGGGAGATTGTGGGATAACAAAAGACGAATGTGACATGTTATACACGCCATCTTCGTCTTAAAAAATTGTCCGAATAATCTCACATTGTGACGAAATCCGCCATTTTCGGTTTTTCGCCGATATTTTCAAAACCAATTGACCGATCGTAAATCTGAGACCGGTTATCGAATGCTCTAAGCTTCCTCTAAAACTTGCCCCATTTAACCTTTGCCGTAAGTATAACAGGAGCCGAGATCACTTTATAGAGAAGCGAATTTGGGACACATTGTATAATTAAAATATTCATCCGAATTAGCACTTCTTGCATGTAGAATCGCGGAAGTGTTGTGTATTACTGAGCTTGCGTAACACTTATCAATTGATCTTGTTTTCAAGATTTTGCTCAAATTAATTGTTAGTCCCAAGATGTCAGATAAACAGAAGATAGCAACAATAAAACTGGTGGAAGCTACTGCATGTTTTAGATTATTAGCCTTTGAAGAACTTTCTCGTCCTTTCCACATAGAAATTACCTCTAGTAATTCAACAATATCTATTAAACTGGCTTGAAATATCACTACAGCGTCATGCCTTTCGACCCATCTTGTTTCACAGAGCGATTTGAGTTGGCCATCAATTTTTTTCTTCAAAACTGCGTTTCTTTTTGCCGATGCTTTAAAAAATGTAGTAACTTCTTCGATTGTACCTCCTGCATTTGTGATTTCCTGCACGTTTGAGTTTTTGAAATAGAAAGGTTTAAATAATGACTACTGCATGGACATTTTAAAGCATTTGGTAATTCTTTTCTAAGTTCGGCGACTGCTCCTTTGTGTTCCCCCAACAGTAAATTTCAAGTATCTGTACCAATCCCAATGCAATATTTAAGATCTAAATTAATTTTTTTTCATAACAGTTAATGAAGTTTCAGCCAATATTTTTCCTGTCAGCACAGATTCCACAGTAATATCGTCGTAATTATTTTTATGGCAATCAATAAATCCCACAAAATCTTCGTAAATACAATCTTCGTACAAATAGCGTATAGTCAGAGACATTTGAGAAGTGTGGCTTATATCTGTGGTTCCATCAAAAACTATACTAAAAAACGTACTTTTCTTGACCCTGAATAATATGTGTTCCAAAATTTCCTCACCTCAGCATTCAATTATTTCATTCTGAGTTAAACCACTGACATATGTAGCATTGGCGCCAGTTTGTTCGTTGTGTTTTTTAAGATTTTCATCTTCACTAGCAATTCTACAACGTATCAACTCTCGAAAATTTCCGTCATTCATTATTGATGTTGATTCATTTGAATATAAATTTCCACTATCGCGATGTCCTCGTAAAGAAATATTTTGTCGTCCCAAGTACAGTATAATTTCAATTACAGGTTTTCAGCTGCTTTTTTTTCCTGTCTGGATCCAGTAGATTCCGAACATCTCTTTGCGGGTTTTCGTAAATTGTTTTAAAATTATTATATATATATATATATATATATATATATATATATATATATTACTTTTCAAGATCAGAAGTTTTGGTATTTATATATTTATATTAGAGTTTTAGAGTTCCACTTAAAGCAACGTGAACGTTATCTGTTTTAGAATAGCCATTCTCTTCTTCTATTGAAGTAGGATCTGATAGCATTGCATTTTCGTAATTTTCGCACTTTGAATTTAATGATGCTTTTTCCACTTTTTCTAAATCTCCTTAATCATTGCAGGGGTTGTTTTTTTCTTCAAAAATTGTTGGGTCGGTAGTTTTCTTTTACTCATTTTAGATTGATATGAACTGTTCACCGGTACTGCAGGACATGATTTAAATGTTAGCAAGTAAAATACCTTGATCAACTCAATGTTTCGGGTTTTATCGATCGCTCATCAGAAGTAATACAGATACAAATGATCGTCTTCAAAACTTTGTAGACATTTAATCATTTAATGTAGACGTCATAACAATTATTCTCTCCTAATTTTGTGTAAAGGGTAACTATATCATATTTAAAACACTAATTTACATTTATTGTTACCTCTGATGAAGGGTCAATCGAAAATCGAAATAAATATTAAGTGGCGAGATTTTTCGGTGGCAAAAATAGAATTTAGATTATATTAATGCTAATTTTATATAGCCCATTTATGAGCATTTTTAACATAAAAATATGTTAGAATTCATGTTAAAATTTAGTTATAGCAAAATTACAAACAAAAGTTAAAAGACGTGCATTAATATTTAAAACAAAATCTAATTTAATTAAGCACTTAAGCAGCACTACTTCCAATATATCTCAACTTTGGAAACATCGATTTTTTTTTTATTTAATTCGTAGACGTAGACGAAATTGTATTTACCTCTGAAATTCACGACTAAGAAACAGATGTACACTTGTACAGGGTGGCCAACTAAGAATGCGAGGTACTGTATCTGGGAAACTATCCATCGTAGAGGCTTGCGCCAAAAAAAGTTAGTACTAAAACGGCCAATACAAAAACCTGGAAAATATTTTCAAGTTTCTGAAATGACCGCTAGGGGGCGTAACTGCAATCTTGAATCTAAGAAAGTGATATGAAAATGTAAACTTTCACCATTAACCACTTACAGTTATCTTCGTCAGTAGTAATATTTGTAAAAATTGTTAAAGGTGTAAACTATTTTGCCAAAGTTGAAAAATTAAAACATAAACATCAGCCTGCTATTAATACAACAGTTTGAGAGACGTATAAAGCCAATCATAAAAATTAAATTTATATTTTAGTAAAGAATAACTAGAGGTCATTAAAATTAAATATTGTTAAACTGTCTCAAAGATGACAAACCAGAACACTCTCTACGACGAAAGCTAACGATGAAATTTGTCAGTCAAAAAACACATTTAACAAAATTTAATCGAGTTATGATGTAGGTAAGTGTAAAGTTGTGAAAAACTTCAATTTGAAATTGATAGAAGCATTCACAAATCCAAACATCACATCAAATAAAATAACCCAGTTAAATCTAACAAAGAGATATTTTTATCAATAATTGGAAGTGTTATTAACAATGAAAAACTGTGTTATATGTTAACATGTTACGTAAAACAAAACCTCCAAAGAGCAACTTATCATTTCGTCAACGGCGTGCTTTACTAGATCTTAAACGCAATGAAAATATAATAATATTAAAATCAGATAAAGGTAATGCAACTGTTATATTAAATATGAACGATTATAACATTAAGATAGAACAATTGTTGGGACCAGAAACTTATCGTGAAATACCAAAAGATCCAACAAAAAAGTTTCTTTTAAAAACTAAAGAGCTGATTAAATTATCATCTATTCCCGAAGAAATAAAAAAGAAACTAACTAACTCTGAAGCTATTTCACCAAAACTATATGGTTTACCAAAAATTCATAAACCTAATATTCCTTTAAGGCCTATTGTTAATGCAATTGGTTCTCCTACATATAGCCTTGCAAAACATCTTACATTTTTATTACAACCTCATATAGGAAAAACACCCCATTACATTAAAAATTCTGCCGACTTTGTTGAAAAAAGCATAGTTTCAAAATTGAATAGGGTGATATAATGGTTAGTTTTGATGTTGTTTCACTTTTTACAAAAGTGCCTCTAAAGGAAACTATTGAATACATTGATCATCTTTTTCCAAAGGACATAACCATTCTTTTTCAGCACTGTCTTACTACAACTTATTTTCAGTGGAATAGTAAATTTTATGAACAGATTGAAGGTGTAGCAATGGGTAGTCCCCTTAATCCTTAGCATTACAAAATACACCTAAAAAACCCTTAGTTTGGTATAGATATGTAGATGACATATTTGTTATTTGGAAACATGGAGAAGAAGCACTGCATGAGTTTTTGGTTTTTATAAATGGTATACATCCTAGTATTCAATTTACCATGGAAAAAGAAACTAATGGAAGTTTACCATTTCTTGACATATTAATATTTAAAAATAATAATTCACTATCTTTTAAGGTTTACAGAAAATCGACACACACTGTTAGATACGTTCATAAATTATCCAACCACCATCCACGTCAAAAAATTAGTGTAATTAAATCTTTAGCAGATCGAGCAAAACGAATTTTTGAATGATGAATATAAATATTTAAAAAAATCCTTACAAGATAATGGATATTCACTTACAGATATTAATAATGTTATTACACCTTCTAGGCGTAACCTTAAAGAAAAACCAGTTCTTAATGTTGGTACTGCTTTTCTTCCTTTTATAGCTAATGTTACAAATAGAATTGAAAAAATCCTAATTAAATATGGCATTAGGACTATTTTTAAACCTACAAGAAAAATTAAAGAGCATTTAAGATCACCTAAAGATGCGTCAAACCCTTTATCATCTTCTGGAGTGTACAAGTTATCTTGTTCATGTGGAAAAGTATACATCGGAACCACAAAACGTAGCTTTGATACAAGACGCAAAGAACATATGAGATTTTGTAGATTAGGTCAACCAGAGAGGTCTCCTGTGGCTGACCATGCCCTGAATAATCTAAATCATGACATTCAATTTGACAATGTGGAAATATTGTCAAGACAAACTCATTATTATGTTCGTTTGCAACGTGAAGCTATTGAAATATATAAACACCCTAATAATTTTAATAGACAAGAAGAGGGTCTCCGTTTAAATAGGTTTTGGCATCTTATAATTAAAAAAAAAGCATAATGATACGTCTTAATTTTGATTTTAATTTTAGCTTTTGGTATGTCTAGGTTTTTTGCTGTGTTTTTCCTAGACCTTGAAGTAAATGCTTTACCAATTATATGTTAAATTACCACAGCACTATAATTTAACATAAGTAGTTGAAATTAAATTAAAATTAAAAATTACAAAGAACGTTTTACATTGTGTTTTTCATTGTTAATAACACTTCCAATTATTCATAAAGATATCTCTTTGTTAGATTTAACTGGGTTATTTTATTTGATGTGATGTTTGGATTTGTGAATGCTTCTATCAATTTCAAATTGAAGTTTTTCACAACTTTACACTTACATCATAACTCGATTAAATTTTGTTAAATGTGTTTTTTGGCTGACAAATTTCATCGTTCGCTTTCGTCGTAGAGAGTGTTTTGGTTTGTCATCTTTGAGGCAGTTTAACAATATTTAATTTTAATGACCTCTAGTTATTCTTTACTAAAATATAAATTTAATTTTTATAGTTGGCTTTACATGTTTCTCAAACTGTTGTATTAACAGCAGGCTGATGTTTATGTTTTAATTTTTCAACTTTGACAAAATTGTTTACAACATCTTTAATAATTTTTACAAATATTACTATTGACGAAGATAACTGTAAGTGTTATCGAAACGTTTAGATTGTATAATTTAAATACACCATTAAAAACCACAGAAAAGATAAGTATTTTACTAAGAAAGTGATGTTTCTGTGAATTCTGCTGTATTAAGCTAATAAAAAAAATAACTGATCTTTAAAGTCAAGGATAATCTGAACTTTTTTTGTTTGTCACTTTTTGAGTATGTCTAAAAATAAAGTGGTGGGGGTATTCAAAGGTTTCCTTAAATAACCCCCTGTATCTTCGAAACGGGTAAGCCGATTTTAACAAACTTGGGCTCGTTGAAATGAGCTATTCTTGTGCTACAAATGTTATAATATTTGAAGTTTTGTTAGTTTCACATGTCGTCATTATAGGGCTTTGTTCGAAATTCCGACAGAAACGGTTAATTTTCGCAAAAAATTAAATGCATTGGTATGATTTTTTTTTCGTGGACAAGTAAACGATTCCTAAACAAGCGCGCGAAAACCGCATCTCGATATCTTGTTCCTAACCTAAAATATCGGCCAAAGAAGGATTTATACGAAAATCTCTTACATTTTTACTTTTTTTTAATAATATTTTGTCTGGAATTGTTTCTATTATGTAAGTTGTGGCCTTAAAAAGGACCGATTTAAAGGAGAAAGGTTTTTAATACCCCCGTAAATGCTCGAAATGCTGACCATTACTCTTTGCATTGCTGAGGCCTCTTATGGGTAGACAAAACTGCAGTTTCAATTTCGGCTCTGAATAGGTTACCTAGAAATTGCGATTTTAAATGTTAGTAAATTTATTCACCAGAATAAAATCACCCTTTTTGAAATTACTACGGGCAAGAAGCTACGATAAAAGTTATACGAAAGGCCTATTTTTTGTTTGTTGAAATGCATATTCACTATGGATATATCCGAAAAATACAATTAATAGAAGCAGGCAATGGAAACAGATACCTAAACAAAACATACATAATCCTCAAATTGTTAATAGTTGTCAATATTTTACCGTTACCTTGAGCAATTTTTGTGCTTTCAAAATGCGTTTTACGAATAATGAGTTTACGCGGCTCAATATCCAAATCGGCGTCCTTGCGATGTAAGATTTTTTCCCCGATTAGTGGCGAGCTTACGAGCCAATGGTAGTTTTCGACCTTCGTTTCAACGACAAAGAATTGGAAGACCACAAGAAAATATTAACCGTGTACTGGGCTATATTAAAGGAAATCCTCATGTTAGCACAAGATCATTATCCACCGAGTTCGGCATGTCACGGACAACGGTTCAAAATATTTTGAAGGACCATAGGTAAGTTCTAATGGCCATCGAAATGTATAGGTACTCGTTTAAACTTTTTTTAATTACTTTAAAAATGCACCCATATCATGTCGTTTTGCATCAGGCCTTGAAAGAGGAAGATTTTGATCGAAGGTTAGACTATTCCCATTTGATGTTAGGCATGATACGCGAAAATAGAGAATTTTTATTTCAAATTCTTTGAACCGAGGAAGCCACCTTCAGTACTGACGGGAGAGTAAATCTGCACATTATGCATTATTGATCTGCAGAAAATCCCAACTGGTTGCATGAAGTTCAGCGCCAAGGACGTTGGAGTTTAAATGTATGGTGTGGCATACTGGGAGGCAGAATTATTGGGCCATATTTTTTCGAGCAACCCATAATGGTATTTCTTGACTTTTTGGCCCATCAATTACCGTTGTTGTTGGAAGTTGTGCCTCTGAAAACAAGGCAAAAATTATTTTTGCAGTTGGATGGTTGCCCAGTACATTTTGCTATTAATGTGTGAGAGCATATTAATGCAGTATTTCAACAGCGGTGGATTGGAAGAGGAAGTCTGTTTCCGTGGCCTCCGCGATCGCCAGACTTAATTTGCCTCGATTTTTATGTATGGGGGCGCTTAAAGGACATCGTGTTCACCGGATTCGTAACGCAATACGTAACATATCGAGAGCCGTAATTGAAGCTGCAGTTTTATCTAGTCATGAGAGGCTTCAGCAATGCATAGACCGTGATGGTCAGCATTTCCAGCATTTACGGGGGCATTAAAAACCTTCCTCCTTTAAATCGGTCCTTTTCAGGGCCACAACTTACATAACAGAAACAATTCCAGACAGAATATAGTTAAAAAAAAAAATAAAAATTTCAGGGATTTCCGTATAAATCCTTCTTTGGCCGATATTTTAGGTTAGGAACAAGATATCGAGATGCGGTTTAGCTATTTGTTCATAGAAAAAAGTCATACCAATGCTTTTAATTTTTTTGCGAAAATTAACCGTTTCTGTCGGAATGCCGAACAAAGCCCTCTAACGACGACATATGAAACTAACAAAACTTCAAATATTATAGCATTTGTAGCCCAAGTTTGTTAAAATCGGCTTAGCGTTTGGAAGATACAGTGGGTTATTTAAGGAAACATTTGAATACCCACCACCACTTTATTTTTAGACATACGTCAAAAAGTGCCAAACAAAAAAGTTTAGATTATCCTCGTCTTTAAAGATCAGTTTTTTTTTTATTAGGTTAGTATAGCAGAATTCACAGAAACATCACTTTCTTAGATTCGAGATTGCAGTTACGCCCCCTATAGCGGCCATTTCAGAAACTTGAAAATATTTTATAGGTTTTTGTATTGTCCGTTTTAGTAATAATTTTTTTTTGCGCAAGCCTCTACGATGGATAGTTTCCCAGATACAGTACCTCGCATTCTTAGTTGGCCACCCTGTACAGTCTAGTCTTTACAGATAACCACTACACTTCAAATTAATATGCATTATTTTTGTATCACGAATTACGAGAAGTGCCTGTTTTGCGTTTGCGTATTGTCATTTATCGCCTACACAAATGTCATTACAGCGCCGTGGCGGCACGCTGACGGCTGCAGTTTCAGCAATCACTTTACTTAATGCAGATACTATCATACTAATAAATTCCTGGAAGATCTGTTATGGCATTTTTTCGTTGTACATTATTCATTCAACGGTTAAATACAATCTCCTTCATTTTCGTACGAAATAGGAACCATTGTAATTAAACAAATAAGGAAGGAAACGTTAATTTTTTAATTCGGTACTGTTCAAATTAAAAAATACCAAGTAAGCTAAGCCTTTCCTTTGTCCGATAATAATAGGTAATATTTATTATAAGGTAACTTTGGGCGGGGGGGGGGGGTTAATTACCCTTAAATACGCGCTTGATATGTTGAACCTAATATTCTTTTACATATCAATAATTATGTATGTTTCGATGTATCTTTACATATTTCAATTAGGCGTTCTAATTATGAAAAGACCTACTAACTGACAAAACGTAAAAAACATACTCTTTCCACTCAACTAACTTTAAATTGCATAGAAAACATGCGTAAGAAAAAAATATTACACAAAATTTGTAAACTATTAACACTATGAATTGCTACACTGATATTATAAGTGATTATTAATCGTTAATATTTTAGTGACACATGATGACCAATAACTAATATTAGCATATATATATATATATATATATATATATATATATATATATATATATATATATATATATAGTTATTGAAATGCATGTTAAAAAAATTTGGCAAGGTTGTTAAAAAGATTAGGACTAAATCAAAGTCAAGTTTGCTGTAATGCAGAATAAAAGTAAAAGTATCTTAAAAATAGATCAACCTACTGTCGTAAATTTAAAATTTAAAATAAAAATTAAATGAATAATCCTTGATATACCTACACTTTTTTTCTATTATTATTATTATTATTACAGGGCTCTAATTATAGCCTAACGGCAAAGTTACAATTATGTATAATTTATTTTAAAACGATCCTTTTTTGTCTGTAATTTTTTTCTAATTTAAGTTACCTATTGCATAATGATTAAATTAAATACGTAACATGTAGTTATAATAGTAGCTAATTAATTTTAAAACGTTTAATTATATTATCATTTTCAACGCCTTTAAGGTGGTATAAACTATTATGAATTGATAATCTAAATTGGTTTAATTATAAATGAACAAATTTCTTGGTTAACATGAATATTCTTTTTACCAATACACGATGCACATGAAAGATAAGCTTTTTAATGTGGAATACATTTTATAGCTCGGTTATTATTCCTTATATTATATAAAAATAGTTAACTAATTAAATACACCACAAATACGTGAAGCATTTTAAGCAAATTTTGAAAAATATTAACTAAGGGTAAAAAAGAGAAGGCTTTGTTATACCTTTTTATTTTTGTTTTTCATTTATACAATTCACAAAATGTAGATTTTTTACATTGCAACAATTAAAAACTATTAACATTTGCTTAACGCGTGTATATCGATACACCTGATAGTACCAGATTTACACCGTCGTTTTTTATCAATTTTTAGGAAATTTGATGCAGTAATATTAGTGATAAATTTTGATTTTCTTACGTAAATAAAATAAATTGGAAAAATTCATGTGCCCCAAAAATGGCTTAGACTTTTGATTTTGAAATGTAATATTCTTATATCTTTACATATTTGAATTCATACGGGTATAATTTTTCTAATATTTCTAGTAAAAAATTACCAAAAAAAGTTTTTTTTAATATATCTCATGTGCAACCGACAAAATGCAATTTTGAATACAAATAAATGTAGGTACATAACCTCAATCTTTTGTACCGAATTCAATGAATTATACTTAATAGCAAAATGCTATTTGATAATTAATATTGTTTGTTATTTGACGTATCCGCGTTGCTAGGGTAAATTTTATTCTGTCCCACATCATAGCGTACTGAGAATGTTAGTTTTAATTGTTTGCATAAATAGCTTTAATTTAATTGTGTATTCATACTTATCTAATGGCTGCACACCGCACGGACGCGAGATTGTCGGCCTCGGCCGCAAGAGTACCCGTCCTCCAACTTTCCTTTTGGCCGCCAACGTAGCATCCTGTGTCCTTATCATAGAAATAACTATTGTGAAATTTAATCTTAAAACTGTACAAAAATTAATGAATTGATTAATTATTCACCCAAATAATAATTTTATCACTCACACTTTTTGAACATGTCTCACTAAACACTATACAGGGTGGCCAAACAGGAGGGGTGGAAGATTGTACAAAGACGAAATAAGTTAGAGAAATTATTTTTGGACCACAGGTAGATATCATTAGGTACTACATTTCAAAAATATTTTTGATCATACCGGGTGTTTCATGTTGTTGGAGCAAACTAAACTTATATTTTTTTAAACGAAAGACCCTGTATATTATTACATTTCTGGTTTTAGAGATATTCAATAGTTTTTCGAAAAAATTATCCCACTTACGGTCGACGGCACTGATTTCTTAGGCGACTTTTGTTTATTTTAAAACGACAAAAAATTTTGGGTGGTTCTGATTTTGCAGTATGTTAATTGTAATTTTTTTTAATATTGTACAAGGCGTGTCACTGTTTGTAAAAACAACTTTTTTTTTTAATTTTTGATGTTCGTGTCATTCGATGCTTTGTTTGATATTCTTTTTTTTTCATCAAGCATACCTAAAATTAATGATTTTCAAAATATTTTCAGTTTATTTGTGAAATTGCATGAGACTGTAATACAAAAAGATTGAAGATAGAGGTATTAAGTTGGCCATGGGAATGTAGTTTCTTACTAAAAAAAAATTTCAAGCAAAAACCAGAGATAATATAACAATTAAAAATTGGTTAATGAATTATTTTAAATTTAACGGACTTTCTTGAACAAAATTAATACATAAAACACTCTTGCTTCTAGGCAAATTTAAATCAGTCCGTAGTCAAATTTCTGAAGTACTCAATTTGATTATGTTCAGATCAACGATTTCATTTTTTACGTCTTTTTGTAAATGTAAACGTATAAAGATGGTCATGGAATTGTAGTTTCATGCTAAATATTCTTTAATCAAGTTATTTTAATTTATAAAAGAGACTTAGGTATTCTTAAATATCTATCACTTAGAAAGTTTTGTGATACTCTCAATTCTACTGTAAAAACTCGATTCTTAGAAGGTATTTTTAATTAATTTTTTTATCTATTGGCATTACCAAATTTGTCTTAATATTGTACATTATCTATGCATTGTTTTCAGTAAATTAGGCTCGTGAAAATAACTGTAAATATGTATTATTTTTATATGGAATACTGTGTAACAAATTTAACAAACACAAATTACAACAAAACAAGAACAATAGAATTAAAAGAAAAAAATCAAAAATCAATTTCTCATCAAATGCTCCAATGTTTTTCCTTCAACTTCAACACATTCATTAACACGTCGCACGATATTACTTTTCACTAACTCTAATGTCGGCCATATGATATTTTGAAAAGCATTTCTTATTCTTTCTATCATATTTTCTAGTGTGGTTGGAATTTCTTTATACACATAACCTTTTACGTAACCCCACAAAAAGAAATCGAGTCTGATCAGGTGATCTCGGTCGCCAAGAAAAGGGTCTTACTGGACCTATCCATTGATTTTCTTTATAGTTGTTAAAAATGTTCGTACGTCTCGATGGTAGTGGGCGGGTGCACCATCACGCTGAAACCACGTATTTTTAATTTTTTTTCAGCATCGCGATATCTTGCTGTATAAATTCTACTTTTCAGTAAACAATTGTTTGAAATTCTCCAAGAATAAAAATCATTAAAACCATACCCTGAATATTTAGTCATTTTCAACACTTTGAATAAATTGAAACATAAATTAGATATAAAGTTGATTTAAATATAATCAAATTGAATACTTCAGAAATTTTGCTAGGGACTGATTTAAACTGATAAATTTCATTAAGGGTTGATTTAAATGTGCCTTAAACGAAATTATAAATTAATACAACTTGATTAAAACATTCTTTAGCATGAAACTACTATCCCATGACCACCGTTATACGTTTACATTCACAAAAGACGTAAAAAAATAAAATAGTTGATCTGAACATAATCAAATTGAGTACTTCAGAAATTTTACTAAGTACTGATCTAAATTTGCCTAGAAGCAAGAGTGTTTTATGCATTAATCTTGTTAAAGAAAGTCTGTTAAATTTAAAATAATTCATTAAATCAATTTGTAATTGTTATATTAACTCTTTTTTTACTTGAAAATTTTTTTTAGTAATAAACTACAACCCCAGGGCCAAATTAATACCTTTATTTTCAGTTTTTTTTGTATTACAATCGCAATTTCACAAATAAACTGAAAATATTTTGGAAATTATTAATTTTACGTACATAAGGCATGCTTGATTAAAAAGAAAGAATATCAAACAAAGCATCGAATGACATGAACATCGTGGGGTGCCATTTACAAAAATGAAAAAAGTTGTTTTTACAGTGACACGCCCTGTACATTATTAAAGAAAATATAAAAATTAGGATATTTCAAAATACTACAGGATCACCAAAAATTTTTTGTCGTTTTAAAATAAACAAAGTCGCCTAACAAATCAGCGGCGGCGACCACAAGTGGACCATTTTTTCGAAAAACAATTGAATATCTCTAAAACCAAAGGATATAGACCCATACAATTTGATATTAAATGAAAGCGTACTTTATGGGCTTTCCAAAAATGTAATAATATATGGGGTGTTCCATTTAAAAAAGTATAAATTTAGTTTGCTCCCATAACATGAAACACCCTGTGTGATCAAAAATATTTTTAAAATGTTGTGCGTATTGGTATCTACCCTTGGTACAAAAACCATTTCCCTAACTTATTTCGTCTTTATACAGTCTTCCACCCCCTCCTCGTTTGGTCACTCTGTATGATTCAATTTGCGTTTTTTAAAATTACTCAGTTTATTTAATAGCAACCATAGTCAACTAGAGAATGGAATTAGGAATCTAAGGGTATCCGTGAAATATCGTTTGTGTGGTGGTAGTGGTCGGACGGATATATGATACTGAACAAGCGAAAGTAAATTCACCCTAGCATCAAACACGTTAGCGGTAAGATATATGTGTCGTACCTCGAAGCATAAGGTCGTGTACGTTAAAAGTTTATTAATAAAATATTTGTTTATTAACACTCGTATTGGCGAAGTTCGTTCTAAATTCACAACAACATATAAACGTAAATGTTAATTCAAGTTATAATGAGAAAGAAAATCTATTCGTAAGACAATCTCTAACTCGAATCCCTCCACCATACAAACATCAAATCGTTTAGTAATGAGCATATTACTAAACGAATGGCCAAAAATATCACGTTAGCTACATAAAATTCTATAAAACTTCTGTTAATACGCTTCCTGATTCCAACTGGAACTAATATAACTTTCAATCAATCGTTAAATTAAGCTTAACAATCATTATTATAGCGAAAATATTGAATAATCTTAGTTAAATTTAAAAATATCTGGCGTGGTCATCACACAACTTTCTTCACAGTCAATAGACCGCCAAGTAATTAATCAACCTTATCATCATCTTATTAAGATTTAAGTTTTAATGTCAGTGTGTACGTATCTAGCGCCCGTACTTACATGTTTACAGCATAACCATTCATGTTATACGAAAATTGTGATTATTCGCTGATTATCAATTTTACAGAAAGAAATATAACTTTATATTTCTTAGATTTTTGAAGCCTCTCTAACCTTTACATGAAACATTATTTTCAACGCCAACTTTCCTTTCCTTCTTTTGAAAAGACTATTTTTTTATTGAAGTAAACTATGCGCACGCATCAGTTATTTTTGCTCAACGGCTTAACAGGTTGTATGAGCACCAATGCGATACATAATATAAAGTTTAATTGAAATTCATTCAGCAGTACGTATAATTGGAATGTTGTTCACAAGATGTACACTCACTCACCCATACGCACGCACGCGACCATGTACACGAGCAAACGCACGCAGATATCATACACAAGTTTGTCTCCAGTGCCTTAAAATGTTTCGAAATGTAACGAAATGCGAAAAAACTGAAGAAGAATATTTTATTTCAAACCCGAATACCTTCTTTATGTATCAGTTGTACATGTTGTTCGGAAGGTAAAAATGTAAAATGTCAATTTTAAGAGATTAAGCATAAATAAATAATTATCAATTTATTATAAGTTTTTGTTATGAGCGAATAAGCTCAACGGTAAATATATAATTAAAAATTATTATTAATTTTATTAATTATTATTAAATTAAAGTTTACCTCGAGTAGGATTTGAATCTACGACCTGTACTTTGCTAGAGTACCGTGCTAATTAATCTAATTAATAATTTTTAATTATCAATTTAATTTTTCGCGAGTGCAAACATTAATAGACTGTAGGTAATTAGATCTTAAATATACTGAGGCGAACACAGTAGCAGTAGGTTATAACCTTAGTCGATTTTAATAAATTATCTTTCGTTCCAGGGTGAATGTAATGAACTGAGACCGGGCCAAAGTCATTAATTTAAAATAAAAGTTTTCCAGCTTTAAAAATTATCCCACATATGAATTATACCAACGTAACGATAATCGGATGTGCGTAATAATTATCCCTTTCGGTTGTACAGTAAATATAATTTGTACCTATATGTATATATATATATATATATATATATATATATATATATATATATATATATATATATATATATATATATATATATATATATATATATATATATATATATATTTACAGATTCTAAATTAAACTGAAATGGTGCACCACGTGTAAGTTCAACAGTTTGTAAAGGTGCATATGCTACATAACTGTAAAAACATTCAACTAGATTTTAAATCCACATATGTATTAAATAGATGGGTTGGCCAATCGTAAACCCCTGTATATAAAATTCCTTAATGAAATCTGAACAAGAAAGAGCATAGTACACCATGAACCATTTTATTAAGAATAAAATTACTAGATATCAATCATTTTAATACAAAATACACTACTAAATACATATATTGTAAAAAATAATAAAGTCATTGTAATGTTTATTTTATTAATTTTTTTTTTTTAAATAACACCATCCTGTCTCGCAACCTATACATCCTAAAAATAGTCACCTAAATAGATAAATTGTGGATAATGTGAATTCTCCATAACAATCTATCAATTGTGCAATTTAAAAAGAACTGAACAAAATATGTATTCTGTATTCAGAAAAAACCGCAAAACAATACTAAAATTATTGAAATACTTTTTGGAAGAACACAATGACTTATTAAACCAGATAACGCGAGCCATGTCTGTAATATCGTCTCGCTTGCACCACCAACTTAAGGATTTGTTTATTTGATCCCTCTTCGTTCGTTTGTGTGAGTTTAATGTATTTATTCACCAACGTAAATTAAAGTGAATACTATTCGATACTTAATTTTGTATCTTTACAGTTTTCACTTTCACATAATCTCATACTATTTTTAATTCAGGAACAATTTCTGGCATCAAACTGCTGTTCTGCGTAAGCACTTCTTAAAGCTATTGTATTAAAAATGGCTTCCATTTCTCTTTTTTGTCGCCAGTAAATTCAATTTGTTAGAACGTTAAATGTTCTAGTGAAATCATACGCCGGTTAAAACGTCTCTCATTTACAGATAAAGTCTTCAAAAGAAAATAAAAATTGGAAAAGTTTAAACATTTTCCTCTACATTATTAGAAGGCACACACTTTATAATGATAATACAAACAGGCATTCGTGTTTAAAAAAATTCACTGCGTCACTCAATGTGGTGGTAAATTCACACCGTATCAAAATTACCCAAGAAATTAACCTCACGTAACTTTGGTTAGCAACAAGTTCTTGTTAGGATAGTCTGAAGGCTGTCCACCCGCCTTACAAATGTTTCTTGTATACTCAACGTTTGTCGTCATTAAAAATGATGACGTTTTCCCTCTAAATTTAAATTCTGCCAATAACATGTCCCAATTGACGTGATGTCACTCACGGATCTTCAAGTTCCAGCAAGGAGGAAGTGTTTCTTGATTAGGCCTTACATTTACGTAGCTTTCTTAAAAAAATGTATTCTTACGCATACAAAATGAGGTTATCTTCAAAATTACTAATTCTCCTACCAACGCAGTATGTGCTTTAGTATGAGCGAAATACTACCTTCAATATTTACGCGTTTCTCATTTCTAATCAAAAAAGGTCAGTAGTTCCATAGTGATCTCATTATATATTATATGATATTAAACGATACAGTAAAATTTTCAGTAGCGTAGCACCCGCTATAATTCGTGAACAATACCAAAAAAATAACAACGGGAATTCAGGGATTCTAATCACTAATATATCAACCCGCAGCTTTAGTAACAGTTATCTCAAAAACTTCAACAGCTAACAGACCCAGTTTCACACTTACCATAGTTTCCGAGTTGTTATCCGCAGTATCCATCTCCCAAACCAACCCAATGACATTAAAAAAAGAAATGGAGAATGATGGTCATATAGCCACTAAGGTCCTCATCCACAATACCAAAGATGTTAACACAAACATTGTCATAGGAATCCACGTTGTATTAAAATTACTGGCAACCATCAGTCTTGACAGTATTCAGGAAAAAACAGCATAAAAGGAGTAAAGTGCGTTAACTGTTGTAAACATCGCACAGCTAACTAGCGAGGCTGTTTTTTTTGTATAAATAATTAAAAAAAAAGAAAACTTTCTCCTTTAAGAGAAAAATTATCAACATCAGAATCCAATATAACTACGCTCAAATTATAAAAGCTTGCCAACCGCCGTTGTTTTACAGAAAACAGCATATTTACAGACTTACAAGCTGAATGCGTGATGATGCAATACGTATGTAGATCAGACAAATCAGCATGAAAAACTACAAACATTTTTCGATGTATCTATTCAATATAATCACATAATATATTTAAATAAATATGATAAAGATATAAGCATTCTATGATACAATATTTCTGACGGAACGATTAAACCAGAGCCACATTGTTTACAACCTCATCTAAACTTACCTGTTTCTTCTAATTTATCGTTTCTGCGTGGAACTGTAGGCTTCTTCCCCCATTATTTAAAATGGATTCAGTATGTTCCCTTTTTTCACATACCCTTAAACCTTGTACATGCATTAACGGGTAAATAACAAAATCCACTATTAAAGATAGACCTGTAACTTTCTTCTCTATATCTTTTTCTAAGGACGAGCGTAATCAATCTGAAATTGAGAAGGAAGCCGTTGTAATAGTTGTATGTTCAAGAAAATTACAACTTATCCTTCCGATTAGATGGATCTATTGTGTTTATTATGTTCACCCAATCATTTTTCGAGAATAAGAAAGGTAATGTACTCTTTACTTTCTAATTTAAAATTTTATATTGTTTATCGCATTGTGAAAAATAATGTAGGGTAACGCTTTCCTTATGGCTAAACCTTAACCCGATCTAAATCTGCAAGACGTTACCAACTGGCGATTACAAAAACGATCATCTGAATTAAGAGCTAGAATTTACTTTACTAGTAGTAAAACACGGGTACATCACCCTCACCATCTTTTAGTGGCGTCATCACCCCACCCCGTGACGCCTTGTGAAAAAGAATATAGACAAGATAGCGGAAAGTCAAAAAGTCACAAGAAAACATGATGCATACTACAGAAATCCTCCAAGTTTTAAAATATACCACTATACCTCTATTACAGAAAATGTTTATTCGTTTTAAAAATACACTACTAGATGGCGCCATAAACAAACAAAGAAGCCCACCAATCATAATACAGAGCTCCAGATCTCCAATCAGCATTCATTACCCCCGCTAACTAAGCTTAAACCAGTCCCCTAATCAGAGGACAGAGACTGGAGGCTGCGCTTTGTCTAATTAGACACCAGTAGGCGCGGGCTGCCTTTAGACCCTCCAATCAGAGCACTCAGTCTGGGACAGCCGAAAAGGCTTTATTTACTGCCAAATGGGCCCTAATTAGAAGCTTAATATCCCAAAAGGACCCTAAATACATTAAAAACATTAAAAATAGCGCCAGAAAGAAGGCGATAAAAATTGAAGGCACCAGGTGGAGGGATATGGGCGTGGTCCATGACGTCACGGGGTGGGGATAAGACGTTACAACAAGGTGATGGGGGTGAGATGCCCGTGTTCCACTTTATTCCATCATAGCAAATTATTTTGATCGTGAGGGGTTTCTAGGCACCACGATCACCTCAGATCTTTTACCACTACTGGTCAAAACTTCAATTTGTCCTGCTCCCCCAGCACCTCCTCAATATGCAGTCATTAAATATTTTTCAAAATCAGACTGGAATGTGTTCTCCAACAGCCTTCCAACACGCAACCTTCTAACGAACCAAGATCTCGAGAGAGCCATTAGAGACCTAACTTCCGTAATTACGGAAGCGGTCTATATCTCCCCTTGAAAGACATTTCGCGCAAACCGCTCCCACGGCACATCGTGAACTGGATCAAAAAGAACAGATGAATTTATCTTAAATTTCTGCGATCCAGGAACCGGCCCTCAAAACCCAATACAATAGCCTTAGCACCTTAATCAAGCGAGAAGCAAGCAAACACGCCGAAGACTCCTGGACCAAAGCCACTTCGCAGCTAAACTATAGAAACGGGAAGCTCTTCTGGCAACAGTTCCACAGACTCACCAGAAGGAGGTAAACCCCAAATTGCACCTACCCGACCCACAGGGCAACCTAATCTCTTCCGGCCATGGAAAGGCCGACTTGAGAGTCGCCTTGAAGAATTCCGTACCCTTAACCTTCCCGAAATCCAACTCGATATCGAGAATCCCTTCTATGCCTCCATCACTCCCGCCCAGGTCAACGCATACTTTAAGAAAGGAAGACATTCAGCCCCAGGTCATGACGGCCTAAACCGTAAAGTCCTCCGGCACCTACCCGACCCAGCCCTCAGATTGCTTTCCGACATTTACAACAAATACCTAACCCCATCACACTTCCCGACTGACTGGAAATTACCCTCCGCCGTCATGATACTTGAACCCTACTCCGACCTAACCACAGCTTCCTCCTACAGACCCATCTTCCCCTGAGTTGCCTCGGAAAATGCTTCGAGCAGATTCTAGCCAGGCGACTCAGGGACGACCTCGAATTGAACAAATTCCTTCCCAACAGCCAATTCGGCTTCCGTCCCAACCGAACGTGTCACGATCCCTTGTTGAAGCTGCTTACGGAAACCACTAAAGCATTCAATTACAAGCAATGCAATTTGGCTGTTTCTGGACATTAAACAAGCAGTTCGAGTGAAAGTAGGGAACACCTTTTCCGATCCTTTTCAACCAACAGCAGGCGTACCGCAAGGTTCTTCATTAGCCCGAATCCTTTATACTATTATCGCATCCGACATTCCCGGAGTTACACAATCCGAAGTAATCGTTTCGCAGTTTGTGGATGATACCGTCCTCTGGGCGGTTAATCGGAACATGGTAACGGCCTCACGCCTCATATCCAAAACCCTCCGGAACTCCTCCAACTGCACGAAACAGTGGACAGTCTCCGTCAATCCCACCAAAACCCAAAAAATCCTGTTCCTACATCCAAACTACACCGAAGAAAAGTTCCCAAACCAAGCCAACAGCAATGCTTCCTTTACCCTGAATCAAGAAAGACTCCCACTCCAACAAGTCACCTACTTAGGAATTCTCTTCACCAGAACCCTCAATTGGCTCCCCAGTGTACAAAGAAAAGGATAAGAAGCCGAGTAAACCTACTAGGCGCCCTCCGGGGTAGACTCATGGGTTGTCACCATGAAACACTACAACACACATACATACGCCCTGTTATGGATTTCCGAGCACCCATATACACTAACATAAACCCTAATCACCTCTCCTCTATCGCTTCCTGTGAACGCCGAATACTCAGACGCATACACAGGTTACCTTGAAGGTACCCTAACGATCTCACAATACAACACCCAAACGTAACACCCATTACACACAAAATACAGACATTACAACGAAACTTTGCACACAAAAGAATTTTTGGCGACACAATCCCAACCACCGATTTCATAAATTTCCACCCAAATTAAAATTCAAACGACTCCTTGACGACCTCTCCGAGGAGATAGAAGAATCTCTAGACAACAATCCATATGCCCTCCGCATCCCCCGTCTATTGGATGACGACCTAACATGACACCGGCAAACGAATCGGATTAACCACACAGAGCACGCTACACCAGACTAAACAACACGCATACTTAACCCGATTGGTACATGTAATCAAATTAATCCAAATCTTTTTTTCTTTTTTTTTATTATTACCAAAAATAACCACATCTCATAATTGTAAACTATACAATTACACAAAACGGCGCAATACCAACAATAAAAGAATGACCAGAGCTGAAGGACTCCTGACCAGTCTACGCACAACATCTAATAAGCTAAAATAAGTAAGAAACTAACCATAAGCATGAGCATACTAACAAAAAAAAAGTGCAGAAATAAAGCATAGGTTTTATGGGAATTGCGCTAATTAAGGCCAAGGCACCATAAACATGAATTTAGTTTGATTTTAAATGTATTGTTGATTAACCCTCAATTCACTGTGTTTCGTTACTTCATGTCTTTTCGCTATTAAGAATGTCAAAGCATATACGCTCTGACCCAGGAACTTCGTCCACTTCTAAAGAATTGAGGTAATTTGTTCAATAGAAAATAATAGCTACGCCATACAATCCAGGAGGTAACAGACAAATTAAAAGGTACAATTTTTACAAAGTTTAATAGCTCCGAAAAATCACAATCTTCTAATAACTAAATTTCTTCTATTCTGTGTACTGAAATTAAGTGCACTCATATTAAGACAATGTTTTCACATCTAGTAGAGCGTACCCTAGGACATGCGAAATAATTGCAAAAGTAGGAAACATTGCTTTATTGTGAAGGAGATACAACTTTTCGAGGATCATCCTCAAGACACCCGTGTGAGACTCCAAAGTGGGAAAAATACAGTTCTAAACTATATTTAGCTCCCGCTGGTGAAACAATAGAAAATAATAAAACAAATTCAATTCTTGTGCCTTACGGTTATTGAGACTATTGTTGTTAATACAAAATATAACTACTAAACTAAGAGAGAATGTTGAATATTCTACAAAATCCTGAGAATAAGTATCTGACAGCAATGAAGACTGGTGTCGTTCTGAAAAGTTACGTAGTGCACCTACTTACTTAAAAAACTGCATAACGAAATATAGAAGTGGAGGAGACTGTGATGACAAACGAATTAATAAATGTTTACTCTATACCCTTGGATCATTGCCGAAAATATAATACTGTCAATGTCAGTCAGGCACATTTTTGCTTAATAGAATGTTCTTATTCATTTATTGGAGGAGAGCGCCAAAACCAGACCTTACATCTGCCATATAAATCGGTATGGCAGGTCTTGGTAAAAATGGTTTATTATAATATTATTATCAATCTTTTGATTAATACCCATAAATCTATTAGAACAATGCAGTTGTAAATGATTTCCTTAAAAAAACTGTACAAATCTATTTCGTTGGTTAACAAGAAAAAAATGTTCGAAATAAACATGTGGTGATAAAATTGGAGTTCTTTAAAGATGCACTCGATACAATCAAAGCAAGGGGGCGGGGGGGGCGTGGACTGACGGACGGGCGTGCAGACAGGCAGACAGAAAAATAGATGGAGTTTTAAACTAATTATAAATTATGAAATGCTTGTATGAAATTCTAGTTATGAATCTGATAAATTACTGAAATGAATTCTACAATTTTAAACTTTGTCCAATTTCTAAACGTACTGTTGTGAAGGATTTCATTAGAAATTGAACGTTTTGTAGAAGACCTGTTACAGATCAATATTTAATTAAAATAATTAACCACAAACAAGAGTAGCTTCATTTTCTACTTTTTTGATTGTAGGAGTTGACTATGCAGGTCGAATACTAATTAAAGATCGTAAATTGCTTGACTATAATTTGATTAAAGCGTACATATGTTTATTTGTATATTTATCGGTAGAAGCCATTCATTCAGATTGAATTATAAATTTGTCAACGGATGAATGTTTACCATTAGATTATAAAGAGGTAAACCAAATTACATATTATATATCTTCGTCCTT